>WWET01001622.1:72328-87118 GCA_011038615.1 Limnodynastes dumerilii
ATATATATATATATATATATATATGTATATAGACAGACAGACAGATAGTAATAGTAGTAATAGACTCCTGTAAACTAAAAATTATACAAGTTTCCTCACTAACGGAATGTCTTCTTTCTTCCCATGCTTTGCACACATGCAACCACTGGAAATAGACATAGCTAAGCCTGTGTCCGGTTGCATTCTCCTGGCAAGAACGCCTGATTTGCGAAAAAGGGACATCCAAATTTTCCTTTTCGGATGTCCCTTTTTTGAATACTTACCATTTTCTAAAAAAAATTTCAGAATGGTTGAGTATGTCGTTCGGCATACTTTACCCATTCTTCTTTGGAAATGACGATATCCCTTCGCAACCCCTCCGCCACCGCTATCGCCAGACCAAGGGGCAGGTGAGTAAACTCACTGTGCTGGGTAGGGAGGGTTAGGGTCAGGCTGCAGGGGAGGGAGGGTTAGGGTTAGGCTGTGGGAGATGGAGGGTTAGGGTCAGGCTACAGGGAAGGAAGGGTTAGTATCAGGCTGCTGGAAATGGTGGGTTAGGGTTAGGCTGCTGGAGATGGTGGGTTAGGGTTAGGCTGCAAGTAAGGGAGGGTTAGGGTCAAGCTGCCAGGAAGGGAGGGTTAGGGTAGTGAGAGGGGAGGGTTAGGGTTAGAATTAGGGGAAGGAGTGGGGGATTATTTTTACTAACTTTTCGGAGCACCGAAAGCTCGGGGCTCCGTGGATCGATTGCAATGCCTACTCGAGGGATATGCAATCGAAAAGGAAACGGCCGTATTGAAATAGGGCCATTGTAGCCGGAGACCCACACCCACCTGTGTCCATGGTTGCACTGCTTAATCTGGATGCACTGAACTACCCAAGTCCAGATGACTAGACAGTCACCCAGTTACCCATCCAGCCATGACTCATTCTGGCCTCCAGGTCCAAATTCAACCATGGAAACCAGGTACTCTGGATTTTTCAAGCCCTGGTATATACAGCTATAATACACACACACACACACACACACACACACACACACACACACACACACACACATCCATTGTGGCCACATTCTGAGTATGCATCGGCAAGTCAAATTGGGAAGCTTTGTTGTCACTATTTATCAGATAGATGCAGTCACAATGGATGTGATGGCATTAATTACCACCTTATATCTCAGAATATGTTCTCATTCAGCTTGTACACAAATCAAAACACAACATTAAAGTAGAAGAATTTCATTGTTTTTGCCATTATTCTAGATCACCTTCATTTGAAAAAGAAAAGATAGACACTTCATCTGCATAACGATTAAAATGTGCATATCTATCACCGATGCCGAATCCCAGGCTCTGTTTGACAAGTCTTCAATCTGACACAGAATTAATATTTGTGAAAGATTCAAGAAATGCACATTCAAACTTTATTCATCTCTCCTGCAGCTGGTAATGGATTAACAGAGACTGGGTCAGTTTTGTTGTGCCATTTAAATATAGAATGGTGTATTTGGCTTTTTAACATTCACTTAACCTTTTCATGGTGCGGAGGGGGTATACTTAGGGGGCACAAAACACATAAAACTGTTAAATAATTAATTTTAGTCTGGCTAAGACATACCGATAGTTATCATCACCATAGGATCTGCCATTCAATTTTAACCTTTAACTTAATCAACTGCCAATGTTGTTTAATGACAGTAACCTGAGCCATACAGATAAGCCCTAAAGGACAGAAGAGCTGCTGATCGATGGCTCCTTCGGCTTTGCACTTCATTTCTTGAGCTAAGCTGCGGTAGCTGTATAATATAGCAGCTTGAAACATAGGGAGTAATTCTGCAAGCAGCGAAATGTGATTAAATATTCCTTAGATATTTGCATGCCAGTTTTTAGAATGCTTTGTTAGTAATTCTACTAACAGAACTACTTATGAGTTTGATGCACGGTTAATATCTACTATATCAGGGCTGATCCAAAGCTGCACTTGCACCTTTTTTTAGGTGCCAGTGTAGACCTGAGCAATACCATGTTGAGCTGCAAGAGGAGGCAAATTTATATTGTGAAAGCAGAATAGAGGAGAAGTTTCTTAGCACACCTGTAAATTATAGACTAAACATATGCAGTAGTTGAGCTCTATGGGGTGGCGTTTTAAGTAGTGAGGGGGCCCTGGTGCAGGATTTGTACATGGGCCCCCCTTACTCTAAGGGAAGGTTTGTCCCAATTGAGTCTCCATTCCCCTGTGATTGGACTATCCAAATTTGTGGGCAGAAAAAGGGGCAGGGTTTAAATACACCGCCCCTTTTTCGGCCCGCAAATCGGGACAGTCCCACCGCAGGGGAAGTGAGGCTCATTGGGCGTCTATTTCTTCGCTCCGGGAGATCTTAGCAAGCCTGATATGCGGACTTGGGTTCAGGATGAATGCCACAGGACCCCCTGTTCTGAGGGGCCCGTGTGCACTGAACACCCTGCACCCATTATAGATACGCCTATGGTTCTATGAGAAAAAGTAAAGTATTTTCCCTGCATGCAAAAAAGTTAAAATGAATTAGTGCCACTCACATCGCAAAAATGGTTTAGTCGAGTTGTATTATTGCCCTTACACCCAAACTCTGGATCAGCCCCATTGTCTTTAACACAAGATAAAATTAACAACTAACTTTTTGAAGATGTCCTGGGGTAGTAATAAAAAAAGACTATGAGCCTGATCCAGACCCCTGCACGTTTTCCGTATGTGCAGGCATTAAGCCTACATTAAGTAAATAATGCGGATCAGCGCACGACCCCCATCCACACTGTACAATTACCATGCTTCCCCCTGCCCCTTTAGCAGGTGAAGGGGAAGCACAGCCCAAATGGGCTCGTATGGAACTAAGTTACATACAATACTTGCTACGCTAGTGTTACTATCATACTAACATCTGGAGGTTGCATGCATGTGTAAATGGCCTACCAGACCTAACTCTGGATATGGTCCATTATTATTAAGTCCCAGGTTTTTTATCATATATAAAATAACACTTTGTAATTCAAATCTCTGTATTTTATTTTATAATTAGTGGGCCTGGTGTTTAGTTGTGGCAATTTACAATTAGAAAAGAGAACTGTTATTTAGTAGTATTACTGGACCCCAGAGCAGGTTTCAGTAGGGATGTCGTGACACAGCTTAGCATTCCTGTCCATACTACTCTGCTCTTTAAGCACCAAGTGAGAAGTCCCTTCTGTGATTGCTCTGCTATAAACAAGAGAAATCAAACATGGAACGTAACAAGGAAGGTAGCGTAAATTATGATGTAATGTCTTAAAAATCTGCTGATCTCCAGGTCCTGTACTGTACCATCTGAACCTCCTGAACTGCAATTACCCACAGTCCTTAGTCAACTCTATATGGCTGCTTAAAATAAGAGATTTCTGACATTTGTGTGATATATTCAAAGATAAAACTTACTCAACATCCAAAAATCATGAAGAATTTATAATTAAACAGATAAATAAATAATAAATACATAAACAGTACTGTGGTCAGGATGGCAGCATATTTACTGGTAAAATGTAATTAAATAATTTTGTATTTCTATTTCTATTATATAATATTTTTGAATAGCTGCAGCACATTGCAATGATTATAGTGCCAATATACTTGCAATTTTTGCTATTTAAGGTTGACTTCAGTTGGATAGGCTAGTAAAATATTTATTTTGTATCTTTAATTTTTTTTTACTAGCCATATATGTTTTATTGCTTTTTAATCATTGGAAACAAGCATCTTATTATAAAAAAAAATAATAAAAAGTCTTCGCACATCTAGATGAAGCTTTTCTGAATCTTTCCAGATTACAAATGAAGATTTCAATTTTGCCATCTAAGATTTGAGCATATGTTTGGGGACCTGCTCATCTCCCTAAAACCGAAACATTATGTAATCAGTAATCTGTTATTTTTCAAAAGTGTAAGCGTAAAGTAAATCATATTTAGCGCCTCTCTGATTAGAATGCACTTCACATATTTACCAGGTTGAAATAATGCCAGTAACTAGCAATTATATTGTGATTTTAAAGCACCAGCTTGTTGATCTCCTTCAATAGTGAGCATAGAGCATTGCATATTGATGATGAACCTATCCATAGATTTCTACATTCACAGCAAGAGATTTTATTGTGCGCTTTTACCTTTCAATGCTGATTTTATAATGCGTTGGAAATAAATATACAAAAATAATCTTTCCTTAAATAGCTTGTACACTCAAGGTTGAAAACAACTTCAGGCACATGTTAAGAAACGAGATGGAGTACTGCAGAGGATTTGTTTTCTACAAGTTTTCCTAAGCTTTATTATAATTCTGACATGGCTATTTATATCTGGTATTCATGAAGTAATGATGTCAAGCAAGTTATAAGCAAAAAGGTGTAAAGGTGCCTGAAACCTACAGGTAATAATTCAGAAGAGGTTCCTGCAGAGGTCTTAGTCTGCCATGGTAGAAGGAAGATGTAGATGTTTACTATTCAATATCAGCCAGGGCTCTAAGTGGGAGGGGTACACAGGGGTATACACTTCTCCCACTCATTAAATTAAAAAGTAATAAATCCCCATTCTCCACTATTATTTCTAAATGTCCATTCCACCAATTCTAAATGTCCATACCGCCACTTCTAAATGTTCACACCACCACATCTAAATGTCCATACCGCCACTTCTAAATGTCCATACCGCCACTTTTAAATGTCCATACTGCCATTTCTAAATGTCCATACCGCCATTTCTAAATGTCCATATCGCCACTTCTAAATGTCCATACCACCACTTCTAAATGTCCATACCGCCACTTCTAAATGTACATACTGCCACTTCTAAATGTCCACTTCGACCACTGCTGTCAGCAATAATGTACGTAAGGAATCTGCCCATTCTGTGCTTGGTATGTAGGAGTTACAAAAGATAAAATGGGAGCACTGTGATGATGCTGGAATTAGGGAATTACATGAGTCTATGTGTAGCCAACTTTAAAAATGTATTCAAAATAATTAGGATATAAATGTATCTGCCACTGACAGAGCAAATGCAGCCCATTGTTATGTGACCTTTTATATTAGTATTATTATTATCATTATCATTATTATTATTAATAATAATAATAATAATAATAATGGGCCTGAATCACACTTAAGAACTGGTGCATGGGGGAGGAGGATATTGGAGTTTGGTAGATACCCCACAGTGGAGGTAGATTTGCTGCAGTGCTAGCGCTAAAACCCATCTATGCAAATCTATGCATTTTTTTTCTGTGGATGGGGGAGGAGGTCAGAAAATGTGCCAGTTGGGAGATATGTAATGGGCAAATAACATATCTGGCATTGTGATGGAGATATGACCTGCCACTTATATCTCAGAGATTAATAACCAAATCTGGAAGAAAAGTAAGTGATTTAGAAAAATTACCAACAGGGATTGTTAAAATTGTTGACAAATGTATTGTCTGCCTGTTAAATAGATATGGAGGATAGTATTAAGGTATATGCAGGAAACATACTTGACCAAAATTATAAACAAAGCGAGACAGGATAACACTAAAATGATAAGAATGAAGACACAATACAATTCTGATAGACAGGCTGTGGTACAGACAATTTGTATTGTAAGGCAATTACTAGGATGCTCTCTGTATTGTATGGCAGTTACTAGGATGCTCTCTATATTTGGTGGCAGTTACTAGGACGCATTCTGCATTGTATAACAGACACAAGCAGATAGTCTGTATCCTAGTAATTACATTTGAGATCACATTAGTTTCTTACAAAAACTAATAAAATATTTGTGTTTTATTTTCTATTTTTAATACACTTAAAATTGCTTGTGTTGGGCAGATGATGTAGGGTGGGGATTTTTTTTCCTGTTATTTGTATACCAGGATAGTTATGCCTTCAGAGATATACTGGGTTGAGTTGGATGTATTTATCCATAAAAGTGGATGTGTTGTGTAAGAAATGAGGTATTGTTTGCTAGTATAGGCGCATGGGGGAGGAGGATATTGGAGTTTGGTAGATACCCCACAGCGGAGGTAGATTTGCTGCAGTGCTAGCGCTAAAACCCATCTATGCAAATCTATGCATTTTTTTTCTGTGGATGGGGGAGGAGGTCAGAAAATGTGCCAGTTGGGAGATATGTAATGGGCAAATAACATATCTGGCATTGTGATGGAGATATGACCTGCCACTTATATCTCAGAGATTAATAACCAAATCTGGAAGAAAAGTAAGTGATTTAGAAAAATTACCAACAGGGATTGTTAAAATTGTTGACAAATGTATTGTCTGCCTGTTAAATAGATATTGAGGATAGTATTAAGGTATTATCACCATAAAGTAATAAAAAAAATACATTTACCAGAAAAAGAATCGGAGATAGACAATGATGAGAAAACATCTGCAATATGTGAAGTAAGTGAACACCAAACAACATGTGGTCACGTTACTTCTGAAATCTACAAGAGTTTCCAGTATCCTAGGAAAATCAAAGCAAGATTCAAGAACAATGCCCTCCCTAGGCTAGCCCCAAGCATAATGAGTAAACTCTCCTGTTGTCAGCACTGCAATATTCAAAAGCATTTCCATGAGTGCAGAAAAACAACCCATACAGTCATTATATTTGCGATGCCTTGGCATCCATGTGCTATTATTCTGCTCCTCACATCACTTTTTTTTCTACATGTAAGCAAAATTAAGTCCCATACCAAGATGTATATTTCAAAACAAATGTACATATCATTTAGTTTATCCATTTTTATGATAAAAGATGGACAACAAGAATGCCTCCATTATGAAGTTGTTCTTATTAGATACAGAATCAATATTACACTTTATATTCAGCTATTAGAAATAATTATGGATGCTCTTGTTGGACCATATGCAGACCTCCGCACGCTTTCTGTACATGCGGGGGTATGTACACCCCTGTTACTCCCCTCTGACATGCGAAGGTATATACACTTTCGTGTCCTTACCCTATTCCTTAAGTTTACTGCACAGATCTGCCGCTGTATGATGGCAGATCCATGCGGATATTCCTAATTCGCCCTGTTGCCATATTAGCTTGGCAAACGCCGCCTCTGATGCAGGGCATTGCCATGTGCAGATCAAACTCCTCCACGATGGACAGATCTTCATGAGGACAGAACAAAGTCATAACATGCACAGATGTTACAAGCAAGGGGACTTAAGCAAGCAGTTTGTGTAAGTCCCCTTGTGCACTTAACTATGAACACTAACCGTTATCCCTTTGGTTGCAAGCTCCTATGTACTCAGCAATGACAATCGCTGGTAGATTTAAGTGGAAGGCCAGTGCTCCAAACCGGTTGCAGTCCCCGGTCAGAAGTTCTCATTTCCGAAATAGGGACATCAGAAAGTTCCTTTTTCGGATGTCCCTATTTCGAATACTTACCAGTTTATACTTTTTTTTCAGAATGGGGAGTATGCAACGGCATACTTCACCCATTCTCATTTGGAAATACCGCCGCCGCTGATATACCTCAGCCACTGCTATCGCCGGACCGAGGGAAAGGTGAGTAACCTCTATGTGCAGGGTAAGGAGGGTTAGGGTCAGGCTGCAGGGGAGAGAGATGGTAAGTTATGGTCAGGCTGCAAAGAAGGTAGTGTTAGGGTCAGGCTTCCAGGAAGGAAGGGTTAGGGTAGTGAGAGAGGAGGGTTAAGGTTAGAATTAGGGAAAGGAGTGGGGGGACTTTTTTACTTACTGGTGCTCTGTGCATTGATTGCTATGCCTCAACGAGGCATATGTAATTGAAATCCCAGCCAGTTCGAAACTGACTGGGAGGAAACGGCCCTATCGGAATAGGGCCGTTCTAAGTGGGGGGACACACTCGCTCCAAACATATCCAAGTTTTGAGTCAGCTAATATGTAAACTGAACCACTACAAAATAAAAATAAAAAGACCTAGAAAGATATGTACAGTCCTCAAATATAGAACATAAAAATAGATAATAAAAATAGCTATTTACATACATAGGAAAAAAGTATAAACAGTATAAATATTTCTGGTAGGGGTGCTCATGTTTAATTTATGTAGATTGTAAAATGATAGATATGTGGCAGCCCTTAGCAAGCAACTCATTCAGTGTTTTCTGGAGAAACTCTAAACTCTGCCAGTCAACAAAATGTGAGATGTTGCTGCCGAGCTACTATTACACATCTCAGAAACGTAATTTTAGGTTTTGTTCCAACTTAATCATCTTGTCATAACATTGGTGATTACAAAAATTATGATGGTAGAGACGTGTGGATAAACTATCATCTTAAAGAGTACAAGAATTGTATTTTCCCATTTTTCTCAGTTAAACTTATATACATACATTTGTAGAAGGCATAATACTTTTCATAAGCATATTACATAATGAAAAACTGGGGGCTGCATAATCCAGTAGGGGGTTAAACCCCAGGAGCTGGATTATTTTAATAACAGAGAATGACTCAGAGGGAAAAAAGGGGGAGGAGAGAAGGCGTACTGTGGGAGGAGTGGAAGAAGGTCTATAAGGTCATTGAGAAGGAGGAGCTGCCTATATTGGTAATTCAGGTTTAACCACCCACCCACTGGGTATGTGTTGTGTTGTGAAGGTGTAAGCAGCAAGAAAGCAGATGCAAGCAAGCTCATGGTAATGGGGAGTGGAGTTTCTTGTTTGGGGAAAGTTGTATAAGAAGAGACCTGTTTTAACGAAAGCTCCGTTTCACTCTAATGGGTGGGCGAGAGCACCAGTTGGGAGTCATAGAGGGGAGGAGAAGTCAGGCTGGTTTTAAGGAAGGCACAGACTTGCCTAAGTGGGTAATGCTGTGCGCCAGCTGGTAGTGGAGTTGGTATATTTTTGTTGATAAAGTTGTTGTGTGGTGTTAGTGGATGGTGGCACTTTTCTCGACTTTCTTTGCCACCAGTTTGGTTAATAACAAATTAAATTAATAATAAATAATGAAACTATTTAATATTCAATGATTAAAAAATAATTACTATTAATTACACATACAAAGTTGTCCGTGTGGTTATTTCTTTAAGTTTATAGAGCATAAGGAGTATGGTATTCAAAAGAGCCCAGCACTCATGGGTTTATGGGTTTTCATAGAACTAGTGCTAGGGCATTGGGCAATCTACAAATTAGCACCCTCCATATTTTTTTATTAACAGTTTTTATTGGCATCAGACACTGCAAAAATAAAATGTTTAAATAAATCAAATCTCCATTATAGCAGGTGGTATAGGAGTAGAAAAACATTGAGAATTATTGGTCATTCTTGTAAAAATTGTAAAGAGTGGGTGATAAGGAAATTGTGGAAGATGGGGAGGGATAAATATGATTAGGTGTAAAGGAAAATGACAAACACCACAAAAAGGACAAACCTGGAGCAGACAGAGACAAATGTAGGAGGGACAAAGAGAGAAAACACAAGCTGACACAAATACAGTATAAGACACAGGAAGAGATAGTGAAACAGAGAGGGGAGAGAGAATGATGCCAACATAGCCAGAAGAGTGGGAGAGAACAGACTGGATGAAATGAGAGGAAATACTGGCACAGATGGATAAAAAGACTGGTACAGAGAAAGTCTGGCACAGACAAAAATAGAGTCAGTAAATTAATGGAGGGCCCAGCGAAGAGGGAAGATTGAACACACAATGGAGGGCATAGTGGATTGCATGGAAAGAGGCTGGCATAGATGGGGGCAGAGAGACTGACACAAATGTGGTAAAGAGTCTGCTACATGGGACAACTGAGTCTCACACCTACAATAACTATTTCTTCTTTATAGAACATAAAAAAAAAAGCATGTACCGTATTATTTACCATAGTAAGCATGTTAAAAATTCAATTGTGTGCTATAACTCAGTGTGACTGACATTTCCAGCAGAAAGAGACAAGTGACAGAGTGAGAGAAATAAACTCACCTTAGCCATCTGTAGTATATTCTTAATGTATAGTGGAGGAGAAGCAGAAGAAGTGCTAAGGGTCACTCATCAAATGATCTGCCATTGCCTGGCCCTGGCCTCTCTGTCACCTAACCAGATCTTAGTACATCTGCACAGGAGCCTAGAAAGCTCAGCAATACCTCCTCACCTATTCACACAGGTTTTTTTTGTCCCATAGCCTAATTCCATTAAACTCTACAGAAATATGCCCAAGGTTATGTAATAATTGAATGAGTCTGAGAGGTCCAATAACTATACAACATTGCATTTTCTTCCTCTGTTGGCACTAGCAGGTTTTATATCCATTATCTTTCTTGATGACTACATAGTCAAGTGATTCACCCAGAATGTTGCTATAGAGAATTTCTGTGCTCTTGTTGTACAATTGAAGCACTTGGTCCATTAAAGGGAACTATTCAAAAAGAAGAGTTGGCAAAACATAAAGAAATGATTATTTTTTATATTTTGACACTCACTACTTCAACGAAAATCACTGATTGCTCCAAAGCTAGAACATAGTTCTTCTCTACTTGTTCTCCGATCATTTATCTCTGTGCTACTATTATTAGAGATGGGAATGATCTGCTCCAGGGATCATTGTTGACTATTCATCCTAGATTTACGCCTTCATAGAGCACCTCTAACTTTACGGTGTACTTATGTGTGTATATGTATGCTGTACGTGCGATTCTATGTAGCCACGCCCTCAAAGACTCATTTAAATCTTTCCCCCCTCCCTCTTTCACGTAACTTTTCAAGTATGTATTTCAACCCCGCCCATCTGTACGTATGTCCTGGAGTGCGATTCACATGTCCGTCCCTAAAGCATTTACGTGTGTATATTCTACGTAACTTACGTAAATAAAGTTACTACGCATGCACAGTTAAAACATACCTAAAAATACGCACGCAACTTCACGTGAAAACGGATCTGTGAATACGGCCCTATATCTTCAGGTTTCCTCTTTACTACTCATGCACTAATGACTTCAGTGCAAATCCAGAAGAGGAAAAGTTTGAAGTCACTGACAATGCTGAACAAAGAGTTTGTTTATTAGCTTTAATGGAAAGGTAAGTATAACTTAATAGCAAACCTACACATGCCTGGATAAACAATGACACTGTAGCGTTGTTATTTTACTAAATAGATCCCATAAGCAAGGGAGCTGGAAAGTCTCATGGTAGGAGGATCTAAACACCAGTCCATGTGCACTGGTAGCTTTTATGGACAAGCATCAATGGTGTTGACCAATCGAACTGTCCACAAAGAGTGGCATTTTTCACATGCTGGCAATAAGTCGCCCATGCTATTCCAGAGTTTAAAAAGTCTGGGAGTGTTCTGCAATTGCTCAGTCTGTGCCACTGCTAAAATTAAGGTGAGGGGGTCGTTGTCTACCCAGGTAGGGCCGCCATCAGGGGGAGACAGTCGGGACTATTGTCCCTGGCCTGGATCTAATGGGGGCCCGCCAATAATTACCTTAGCTCTGCAGCAGCTGATATGGGTGGTATTCTGCCACCGATATTGCTTCTGAGAGCTATACATTAGTGGGTCAATGCCCATCAGCCCACTGTTAATGCAGGTACACAACGACCCTCTCCCTGTGTGACATCACAGGTTATGTCACATGGGGGCGGTGGGTCTCGGGCCTCAAAATTTCTGTATGTGGCCCTGTACCCATGCCCCACCCTGCCAGCACCAATTCCTATAGTTTGCACTCTTGCATTTCTTTTCTGTAGCCAGTACCTCACTCTGTGACTGTCTGTGTGGGTCCTTTGTGATCTGTTGTATCTATGAGTGCCCTTATTAATCAGCAGCAGCTGTTTACAAACACATAACTGTGAACTGTATTTGTTCAATATCCTCCAGCTATAATATAGATGAAGTTTGGTATAGTGTTATCATGCAAATAAGGTTTAATTTTTACTAACAGCCTGACAGCGTGAGTTGCAACCTTTAATAAAATATCCATCACATGTTTTACCTACATCCCACATTTACTATTCTAAATAGTACTGAAGGTCAAGGGAACTCAGAGAAGAAAACCTTAAGCTGGAATTTATACAAAAAGATGCAAAAATTATGCAATATATCCAGATTTGACATTTAAGTGAATATGCTGCTGATGCCTTGGAGGAACTACTGCACAATTTAATTTTGTATTAATTTAGTTTGGGGGAAAATACCACGATAGTATGATTCATGAACACACCATAATGAAAAAGAGAGTCCTTTGTAATGAATCAAAAAAGCCTGAGACTTGGTGCAACAGGAGAACAGAACGGGGATGTGTGCAATAATCAGCATAACAGATGTGCTTAATGAATAACAAAGATGTCCCATTTCACATAAAAACTCAATTCTTCTAGGGTCAACAAAATTACCGTTATATTCATTTGTTCTGCTTTATGAACATTGTTAATCCACTCTTTTGGAAGTTTAAGCTCCGGAACTGTTGTGCAATTTAAAATGGCTTTTAGAAAAAAAAAAAACTATTTATATTGTTTATTGGTGAATTTACAGCTGTATACACACATGCCAATTCTGCTGGAAGGTTTCTGAGACTAAAAAACTTCAGGCAGTACTCCTATACACCCGGGACAATGGGTCACTGAAGCCTTGACTGTCACTGATCAAGAACTGGTGCTGTGATCCATTGCCAAATGCATTATAATTTCTCTGCTTTATGCTTCACAATGCTGTGTATTACAGATATATACCCCCATTGGTGCTGCTGGTAACACTTGGTTTTTATCTGTTTACTGCCTATAGAAAGGTGCCGAAGTTATATATCCGGGGATTATCCATAGATTTATTCCTTATTTCTGTGTATTACAGCACTGAAGTTTTGTTGGTATAGTCCCAGGACAAGGGAGTTCCTATTCAGACAACATTGTTTTGTTGGACAAACACTAGAAGTTATGTTACTTACACCTCTACCATTTTAAAGATATGGAAGAGGCCTAGACACAAAACTTAGTGTGGCCATACCCTTTTCACATTTGTCACCATGGGCCTGATCCAGAGTAACGCTGTTATGCTGAGCGTACACTCCCCCGACACTCCCCCTGCCAGATCGTAATTACAGTGGGTTACATCTGCTGAAGGCTACCTTAAGTTCAGCCGGCGTAACCCAGTGTAACTACGCTGGGACAGCGGCGTTAGTACGCTAACGCTGCCCTCCCAGCCTCATTATCCTCCCTCCCCCCGCCTACCTGCACTAACTTCAGCGTAGTAATGCTGAGGGACACCCCCTCCCGCGTTACTACGCTGAAGCTACGGCCGTCTCCGTAGCAATGCCGGGCAACATCTGCCCGGCGCATGCCCAGATCAGCTTTTAAGCCAGTGTAGGTCTGGATCAGGCCCCATGTCCCTTTTGTTACACTTGCGCCTACCATCCCATTTCACTCAGAGTTGGGAGCAGGGTTGCTGTCTTTTATTTCTTCCCAACGGGAGACTGCAGGGGGAAGAAATAGATGTCTATAGGGAGATGGGGCTTAATGAGGTGAATTATGCAAATTGTGTTGTTGAGGGTGGGCGGGGCTTGTTGAAAATGACATCATCAAGTCCCGCCCAGTTGCTAGCAACACTAGGTATTTCTGTAATGAGAGACATTGGGCGGAACTTGGCTAAAGGAGGGCAGATCTAAAATGTTGACATGTATGGTTGTATATATATAAGGATCCAAAAACCCATATTTATTCACTAATAAGTTACTAATACAGTTAAAAATACAGTTACTGTGCCATGACCTCAGTTATAATTAAATCACATTAAATATAGGTTTGCTAAATATTTTTAAAAGGGAATGTAGAGGCTTTGTCCATAGCAACCAATCAGATGTTACCTATAATTTATCGAGCCCTTTCTAAAAGCAAAAAGCTAGAATCTGGTATTATGACTAATATCTCCATTCGCAATATTGATATACACCTCTAAGACCTGCATGTCTGTAGAGCCAAAATAGTAACTTTAACAGGCAAAGTGGTTCCCTTGTCAAAAAAAAAAAAAAATATGAAAGGCCAACAACCGGAATCAAGGATAACTTTTAAGAAGCAACCTTGTTGATGCCAACTAAATATTAACATGTCCGCGATGATACCAATAAAGCCATTACAAATTGCAATTTAGTGTGCTGCATAAGATTATCAACTGGTATTATCTACTGAAGTCATAGCTAGTTATCGTGAAAAAGCAAGACTAATGGCCAAAATGCATTTTAATGTGTCAGGTCCCAATAATTATTCATTTACACCAGGCCCCTGCATTTCATTTATTTTTGAAATGTCAAAACATGGGGGTCGAAAGAAGGTTAAAATCAATAATTTACTCTCATTAGCAATCATCAGTGTTCTACTTCGCTGGTCTCTGCTCATTGTGATGATAGCACAAAAGTAACATATTAAGGCCATATTATTGGACTTTCAATCACTGGGAGGGGTTAGGAAATCATTTAAGTTTACCTCCTCCCACGTCCTCTCTTCTATCAGGTTCCACTAGATGTTTACAACTTTTAGTAATAAGTTTTTTTTTTCTGCTTCTCTAAATGACTTTTACTATAGTATTTCAGCTGCATTCATTACCTATGGCTGGCAATGTTAATTACTTTTGTACGAGTAGAACTGATAGCTTTTTTATGGTAGCTACAGACTGTGAACCTAAAAGTATATTATCGTAAAACCTTAATAAGATTACAATTTGATGTGTACAAATGCACAGCAAAACAACAGCACTCCGCTTCTGCCTTCGCTAAGTCTCAGTTAAAGGGGACGTTTCTTTAAAACCAGAGAAAACATAAGGCATTTATTTATATATTGTAATTTGCCTGCACAGCCATTTAGCATTGCAAAGGTAAATTA
>WWET01001622.1:97806-110705 GCA_011038615.1 Limnodynastes dumerilii
CCGGGATACCGGGAGTACTGCCCGAATTTCGGGAGTCTCCCGGACATTCCGGGAGAGTCGGCAACCCTGATTTTAAGTGAATATTATTATTATTATTATTATTATTATTATTATTATTATTGACATCACATCATTTTTGTTGGGGGGAGCATGAATTTCGCTCCTTTTTGGCGCCCCCTCATTGGCAAACTTACCTTGACTTTGCGGTACACCACACCTTGGGTTCACGTCATCATCAACCAGATTGGAGAGAGCTGCTGTGGAAGAGTTCTGACGCTGACAGAGGATTGCACTATTAGCAGTTACTAGTGTTATTAACAGCCAGTCAGGCACTGTCTCTGAAATCCTCTTCCGGCACCCCCCACAGCTGTGATGCCACTGGAGGGCGCCCCTTCATATCTTGAAGGTGCAAGATGCCCCCCCCCACTAAATCCTCCCTTTCATTCCAATGCCTATGATTATTAACTAAAAATACCAGGGTAACAATCTTGTCAGATCATAAACCTCCCAAACATACCATACTGGATCATACAGAGCACTGAGCACTTTTACCATACAACCTAGCTGGTTCATTGTGTAATATATAGCACTTGCCCTTATGTATCAATCCCCAATGTAAGAGTAAGCTTGCGAGTCCTCTTAACCATCCAGTCTGTTTGGTTGTTATAGTGATGTTAAAATTGGAAATTGCTATATAAATAACAGATAATAAATAACAGAAGACCATAGATCATGGTGCCATGCCAGTCATTATGGTATAGAGGGTATGAGGGCACAAATATGTATAACAGAAATACAAGAAATAATACTAACGCTAATAAATGCAAACAAGCAATAAAATAATGCATACAATTTGCATATTAAATAGAAGGCAACAAACATAAATAGAATTTAAGCTCAGATGATGGAATAAGGAGATCCCATTGCAGTCCTTTGAAAAGTCTTTAGAATTGTTTGGTATTATATTAAAGGAATGTCCAGAATGTGTATCATTGGCTATTATTGCCAGTATTTCAGTTGGAGTATACTGGTTTTGTTGGCAATGAATTCAAAGTATTTTTCTGGTATAAGCATTAAATGGAACATAATAGCATATACCTGTCTTAAATAAGGAAAAAAACTATAGTAGAGTATATGCATCCTGTTATACTGAAATAGGTGTCAAGGGATAGCAGACTATGCAGAGAGGCAATAAATGGGTAACATGCAGTGCTTACGGTCATTTAAAAAAGATGGAAGGTGGTTATGTGGCTGTCTAGCATTACCAGTGTGCTAAGCACTCCCCAAGATTGGCTATGCTCTCTTCACATCCATGACCCCACCTGTTTTACACAGTTTTGACCCCTGTCCAGACTCCCATAACCCAGATGTTTTATGTCATGGAATGCTTACATATACATCCTCAAGCGAATAATTCCAAAGTCTAGGGGCCAGATTTACTAAGCTGCGGGTTTTTAGAAAAGTGGAAATGTTGTCCATAGCAACCAATAAGATTTTAGCTGAAATTCTCTAGTATGTAAAAAGAAAGTGAGAGCTAGAATCTGATTGGTTGCTATAGGCAACATCTCCACTTTTCCAAACCCACAGTAAACCCGCAGTAAATCTGGCCCTAGAAGTGTTGTACTAATTAAAGACTTGTTGTAGATTGCTTTGTGCATTCCCAGTGTTTCCTTTTTTAATCACATTTTCTTTCTGTGCAATCATTTTTCGTACTTCTTCCCTTACATACACCTTAACTGTCTTCTATCTCCTTTTGTTCTGAATTGCGTCCGTAAGTGCAGTGATTTTTTTGCACCAAGCATTTTAAGTACGGCATTAAGCATAGTAAAGTGGTTTCAAAGAACCTAATCCTCCTTTGTTTAATTCAGTGTCTTCAGAGCTAGTGAAAAAGGGTGTTGTACAATAAATTAATAAATATATTCCTTTACACGTGCGCAACCAATCAGCAGACAGGTTTCCGTTTACTTCTTCCAGAAATCCTGATTGTAAATAACATCACATTGCCGCATATGTAAAAATTTTGCTCAGGCATTTTTATATATATTTTTTGAAATATTTTTGATTGTTTTTATTTTTAAAATTATTTTTTATTACTTTTTTCTACAAAAATAATAAAAAATGTTTTTAATTAAACAACACACAAGAAATGAAATTAGGAAACCACAATAACATGGTATTATATAGCCTGAGGCATTGAACCTTTCTTTGCCTATACATCTTCGTTAGCATGTTTCAAAGATGTATTCTCTGTACTACTAATTCTTGGATATTCTGTACAGGGAGAACAATTTCATTGCAATGTGAATGTATTGCTAACTCAAAAAACTCTTTTCATGTTTTACATTTAAAGTATTTTATTTATTTTTAAGCTGTGCAGATAATTTAGATACTCAGATCCATCCTCCCCTATAACACAAATTGGGGAACTGACAAAACAAATGTTTAATAGTAGCTTGTTTTTTTTAACATTTGAAAACAGTAATCCCACTGAAAGGATTCACATTTTTATTTACACTTTTCAAAGAGTAAAATATTCAGTTGTGTCATAATAAATGTGAAAAAGTCAAGTCAGGATCCTTTTTTTTAAATAGTATTTGTATCCAGCATCTTTTTTTTTTATATAATCAAATTCAAATGTCAATTCCATGAAATGTAAGCCTTGTGTGCTTGTCAGGTTTGGTACATCTGCCATGATTCCTAAATCAGGATGACTATGTCAACTTTCCACTGTTGATGATTAAATAAAGTTTTTCCAGAACCTCCAAATACCGTATTTCATATGTGTCAGAATAAAGCAACCTGTCACTACATGTCAGTAATGAGAAGCACCTACGTTTTCAGTCATCCCATCATGAAAGTCAGTGACGAGAGAGAGAGAAAAAATAACAGCATATAGTGATTGCTCCAACTTGTTATTTTTCTTATTATGGGAGATCCTAATGAGGGTTAGTATACCAGGATGACTCAAGAAAAGATCCTGCAACATTACACCCCAGTAGCTTGAATGGCAGGAACCGGGGGCACAGAGTAACTTATTTATGGGATATGGAACATGACATGATATGGGACCTTCTACAGTTACTATAACTGGCAAGGATGGGTTTGTGTTGTTCATTGCTGTCAGATAAAAATTTCCTATCTCAGAAAACTTATTGGATATGATAAGTAACATAACCTTTCTTATATGTTTGTGTGTATTTTTCATTAATGCTCCCTTTATGTCTGAAGCAAGAATTATATGTAATATCAATCACTGACAAATCTTATAATCTATCCCAATCTCCCCTATGGGCAACCCTCAATCTCTTCACATCTTCCTGCTTTTATACCCCTATCACATCCCCATCAAAAACCGGGAATATTGCTGGGGCAAGGTCCAACTACCCGAGGTGTGGTTTGAAAGGTCCTGGGGTCCCTTGGAATTGGACACATGAGAAAAGAAGGGTTATTTCCAGGTGCGACCCAGGTAAGGGTGCAGTGTGAAAGGAATAACCTGGGTTTTTCACCCCGGCTCACACAGAAAGCACTTTATTGGTGTAATTTGTTTACTATTGCCCTGGCCATAAAGAAATTACTCAGTGGGATGACTCACATTACTGCCAGGGCAGACCCGGGTCCCGGTATTTCCCTGGTCAACCCTGCAGTGTAGAACAGGTTCTGTGACCCTGGGATGATCTTTTGACACGGCAATATCCTGGGTTCACAGACCCACAATATTGCCAGGGCAAAGAAGGGAACTGGCACCTAGAGGCCGGGCCAAAGTCTAAATAAGTGGGACTAGGCGGAGCTAGGCTGCACTGGGAGTGGAGCTGAGTGGGAAAGTTGCCTGATGGAAGCTGTCAGAGGAATGACAAGGGCTGTTTTAAGCTGTCATCCTCTGACAACTTGCTTACAGTACAGGAGAGCTGTTGCCATGGCTTCCTTATCCTCTGGGCCCAATAGCAGCAGTACCCCGTTGTGCCCCTGTGAATGGGAACAAATCTTTTACATATAGTGCAGACAGTAAAAGCCATCAGCAATTACTATCCATACAGCAGATTGATTTTGTTTTTCTGCGATACACACCTGTAAAGCCCCAGATTGGACTGGCCTACACTGACTATACACTAATAAAATAGTTTGTTTTTTTTTAACCAAAGATCCCTTTTTAAGCACCTGTCCGCTCTATGTTTTCCATTTTTATTACATCAATACCATTTGGCTGCAGTCACCTGAAAAGTGAGTATGAGACATCTAAAACCTAAGTAGTCAACTTGTCATCCAGATCCCATCTATTCCTGATGGACTAATTGATCTATTTGCCACTTTTATATTCAATTATATTTCAATTAATCTCTATGTTTTTCACTGTTCACAATTCTTGCCTAATGTTCTTAGCTTTCTGGCCCAAATTGAGTATCTAATGGAAACTACATTAACAACAAAGATTACAAGAAAGACATTTTCATGCCTCATGTCAGAGTATATTTGGCCACTAAACCAACTCTTGTTGCATTAAGAAATAGTGTAACTTTTGACAATTTATTAAGAAATTTCATCGTTAAGGACTATCAGCAGGGATGTGAGGTGGGAAGTATTTCATAGAGCCATAGCTAGACATTTAGGGCAAAAAGGAAAAATGGCGCCCCTGACCTTGGGTTCCAAACCAATATAACCTTAAATATTAACTTAATGGCACCCCCCAAAGCTTTTTGCGCTCTTGGTGGCCTCAGCTAAAGCAAATCCCTAGTTACAATCTTGGTATTTCATGTTCAATTCGCTCCCCATTAAAGCAAATGCCACTTGCAATCCATGCTGTAATTCTTGAGCATGGTACAAGCAACAAGGCTGTCCTAGAGTACACAACTGAGTATAAGACCAAAGAGTAATAGCACAGGTTTATTCTGAAAATTGCTTAGAGGCCAATCACACCTGATTCCTCACAACAAAGACACATGGGACAAAAATCTGTGAAAGTGCAAGCTATAAGTAAAAGCAGGCCTTGCTTGCCCCTAGTGACATACAAGGTCCACCGGTTCCAGTCCTGAAGAATTGGTCCATCTGTGGTCTGCTGCATTGCAATGCCTGAACATCCAGCATTCCTTGTACAGGTCAGCCCACCAAAGGGGACCTTTCCCGTCCCAGGTAGCTGCATTTCCTGATAAATGGTTGCCACCAATGATATCTTCCATCACTGGGAGTCCTGAAGTAGGGCTTTGTTATTTCCCCATAGTCAAAAAAGGAGCGAGGGAGGGAATTGGGTTAAAAGAGAAGAAGGGCTTTGGGTGACAGTAGGTGGCGCACTAGGTCTGCTGTGTTAAAGTAAGTTGTTTCCCCATGGCCCTGCTACTTGAAGGACCTGGCAGTCAGACAGTGGCGCTCTAATTTTGGCTAGCCTCGCTCACACGCCGCATCTATGAGGGACTGGCTGACTTATTCAGGAAAATGCCTACGTTGTACTCCAGCCAGTGTTTGCCTTCAGAGGAGGAAACTCTGTTGATTAACTATTTAAGCGCCTGCTCCAAGTCAGCCCTGCCTAAACCAGTGTCCTCCACATAGGATAAAGAGAAGAGATATCATTTATTTGCACCCTTCACATTACAACATAGGATCTGTCAGGCAGTTCGCACAGAAGAGGGGAGTGAGCTCCCCTGTCACTTACTTCTCTCATGCAGTACGCTGCCATAAGGCTTACGTTACACTTGCAAATCAGCCATCCTTGCAACCGATAATCCATGCCTAATCCCTTAAATCCACCGCAACTGTAAAATTTTAAAGCTTCTCCCGTCCACCTTACGGAACGTAGGCGGTGGAGGGGATGCAGTAAATTGTCAGATGGATCTTCACGTGTACAGAACTATGTTCATATTGAGATCCATCAAGGAACTTCTGGTATGCGCATTGCACATTGCCAGTCTGACAGCCGAATTGCGCATATTGCGTGTGGAATTCAGCTGTCCTTATTACGTGTGGATCCGGCCCATGGTTTGTCAAGGTGCTCATTTGTAGCTTTTTGTGCAGTTCCTTATTGGTTTTGTATGTATACCCCCTTTATACAATGCTACAGGATGCGTCTGTGTTAAGTAAAAGGCAATATACGTTAACATGGAATTTGTAAGAAAAATAAATAGCATTTAGTGAATGCCTATATACACAGGTCTTCATCACAATTCCCATGTTTCCAACTGTATAGATACTCACGAGCTGTCTAATAATATAGATACCAGGCTATAGAATTACCTTGCCTAATGCACACTATATTTACTCCAATCGTTGCACAATTAGATAGCAGATTAGTATAAGTGGGGAATTGAATAAATCATTTGATAGTCTGTGGTTAGTGACTAAGGTACCATTACCACCATCTGGAGTAATGTAATCTGCTGGAGCCCCCCTCCCCCCTCTATTTTTTTTGTTGTTTCTTTGATCAGTTACCTGTGTTTATTGCTTTTACTTTTATGTTTCCAGAAATAGAGTATGGTTGATATGAGAGTACAAGAAAACTACAGTTTGATAAAAAAAAAAAATAGATAAATTCTATTACTGCTGATTAGCAACGGCTTTCAGTAATCTTTTTGTCGTATTTTTATTATTTTATTTCATGCAGGATTTGCAAAGATATGTTCTTAATCTACAAAACACCTCCAGACCTGCTGTGAGAAGGAAAAAAAAAGCTATATAAAAAAATCTCTTAGAAAGAGCAGTATTACTTTAATTTGAGAGAAAATGTATCACAGATCCAGGGAGTTGAACCCTATAACATTAGTCATTTCAAAGCTTATATTTTTCAAATAAACACAGTCTCCTGGAGAAATGTGGTAAATACATAAAAAGTTATATTACATTTCCTTTTTTTTATTTTAGGACATAAATACACAGACTGTGGTTAATATAATTTTCAATACTTTATTTAGTATTTATTGGTTTAATTAACCTCAGATTACCTCTCCCCTACCATTATATAGACCCTTTACGGCATGAAGCCACCTGGGAACTGTGCCACCTGATAGGACATATAGGATATATACAGTCAGATGGTAGGCAAATGGTTTACATTGTGTCTTTTCAAAACACAAAGATTTTTATGACTTAGTGATTACAGCCAATTTTAGGAATGGGCATTGTGCCAGTTGCACTTATTTAATTATTCTTCTAAGAGACTTTTAATTAATTTCCACCCTGATGCTATTTTACTGCTGCATAAAAATACAACATACCAAAGTCTTACATAAGAAAAAAACAAATCACTTTTTTATTTATTAATGTATATATTTATTTTATATATATTCACAAATGTTTTCATTGGGTGTATAATTCTCACACACGGAATAGGGGAAGACATCTTTTATTTGGAGAGGTTTGATGGGAAGGAGATACATGACATGAGGGTAGTGGCTAAATTGTAAAGTAGCATTATATTGGATGGACTCAGTTAGTACAGATTGGGAGTAATGGCAAAACAGGTGCAAATGTAGACCTGGGAAAACCCAAGTTGAACTGTGAGCGAAGGCAATTTAAAACAGGATTAGAGTTCAGAGGGGAATTTTCCTAACTCAACTCTGATTTACAGATTACTTAAAAAGCTTTGCAGCATTTGAATTCAATGTGCAAAAGCAAAATATTTTCCCTGCATGTAAAATTATTAGTTAGTTTGCATCCTTCATATTACAACATGGTTTTACTAAAGTGTACACTTGCATCTGTTATACCCTTAAAGAAAAATAAGAGCCACTATAGAATAGCCCCATTAAAATATTAATTAGGTCAAATAAATTAACACTAGTAGAGTAACACCTGAAATAATTACATTAGCAGTATTATTTTTTTTTAATCATAGACTATGTCTTTCATTAAAATCCCACTTGTTGTTTTATGTGACTTTTCTGCTTTCTTTATATTATGTTTATTTCTCTGTAGTTATTTTTTTAAAGACTGTACCTTTTTTGTGAAATGTGAAGACATATGACAATATTTAAATATAAATCAATGTGTTTTCGAAAATTTACTTTGTTACAATTTGTGTACGTGGTATTTGTTTTACAGTTTTGTAGCACAAGAAGCAAGGCAGAAAACTTATAAAAGTCTCTAGAAAGCCAGAAGGCATTCCGTCAAACAGCTTTCGATTTGGAGTTGGACAGAGAGAGCCTTTGAGGAAAGTAAAATAGGATTCTTAAATGGCTCTTTAAAGAAATGAATTAATTCATTCCCTATTCCTAAGATTGTAATTTACAAAGGTTAGAAGCTCCATTTTTTAAGTCGTTTATGTTTAAAAGAGACAAATGTGTCATTTAAGTTGTCACTTAACTACAGTTACATATAAAGACATAACAATGGTGCTTTATACTAATTAACTGTAGGAGTCAATAAAAGATACTCTTTACTATGTTATCAATCTCGAAATCGGCAAACTGTGGTTAATTGTACTTACTTGAATGAGAAAAAAGGACATTATCATATATAAAATGACAATTGTATTTATGTAAAAATTTGAGTTTCAAGGGGAAAAAAACCAGTTAACAAAATGTTAGTTTTATTGGTGGCTGCAGCCAATTTGTAAATGTTGATCAGCTGATGCTTAAATACTGAATAACTGCAAGTAATACAAACAAGGGCTCATAAGCCTAAGTGGGTATAAATGCTTAGCTGGGGATAAGGTACAGCTTAGAAGGACAAAGTTTAAAAAAGTTAGCCAATAGATTAATGGTAGGGGTGGGGAGGGGGGCGGGTATAGTGTAGAATAATAATCTTTATAAGGAGAGGGTAGCGGATGTTAGATCTCTTTGTTCCTGTGCCTTTCTCTCCATTTCTTATATTGTTGGGTCATTGATTAATGTAACATGTAACTTGCTTTGAGAGGTGGCACACTGTGACAGCAGAAAGTGTGTTATATGCAGAATTTGGTGCAAGGGAAATGGGTATTGTATATTTATTGTGGTCAAATACCAACATTTGTTGTGATGGAAATTGGATGCCACATAGAAATAAAGATTTGTTGGGGGCCCTTGGGCAACTTACTTTTGGGGACCCCTGATACACATAAACAAACAAAACATATAATAAAATAAAATAAAGAGATGGATATACATAATACCATACCAGTATCAACCTACACAAGCTATAAAACACACAAAAGGATCATAAAAGTTTCAACTAATGAAGTGTTGACTGTAGTTTACTGGTCAAGAAAAAAAATATAAAAAAAAACTGAAAAGCTAACAAAAAAAGATAAAAAATCATTATACTCTTATACCCATAAAAACACAATTTTTTTTTATTAATAATTAACAGCAAAGAAATGAGTAATAACAGTCTAAATAACTACCAGTACAACAATGGAGACTTTACAATGCATCTTTTTAATTGCGAATGGAACTCTCCATTTTATTGAATTTTAGATGAACCATATTTCCAATTGCAAAAATTACCTAGTAAAGGCTCCTTTACCATATTAGTATGTTATTTAGACTGGTTTTAATTTTTGGGTTAAATAACAATTAGCCTATAGTGTTTCTCTATTTTTCAAATCTGCTGCAAACAATAAAAGCAATTAAAGATAGCAGAAATAAAAATTAATAAAAAAAAAATATTTCTTGATTAGGGATGGCATTTTTGCCAAGAAAAAAGTCAAACCCCACCCATTTACCATTTCCTTATCCTTCCATCCAGACACAATGTAAACAACACTTTTATTACCAGAATTTTTTATTTTTTTTTCTAGGATAATTTTAAATAAGTTAAATAAAAATAAATACAGTAAATAAAACAGAACTCCAAAATATAAGCAAAATATTACAATATAATTGTTTCTTTATTGCTCTTTAATTGTGCTCAAATTATCCCCATAACATGCCTTTATTTTCCCCATAATAGGACTCTATATGATATAGAGCACTATTATGGGATGAATATAGAGCTGTATTATGGAAATAATTTGAGCACAATTAAGAAATAAAGACCAAATTGAAGGAACCAAGCGAAGGAAGGAGGCATTAATCACAAAATACATTTTATTAACCTGTTTTGCTGGGCCACTGTAAATTCAAGTCTTTGGGCCCGATTCAATTCAAAGCGAAGCACGCGTTATTTTTGTTGCAATGGTAAGTGTGCTTAAAACTGGCTATTATGGTAGCTAAAATATGTGGTGCGTGTAAAAAATCTGCGGTAAAAATTTGCCCAATTACCTTTGCAACCAAAATAAAGCGGGTTTCTCGTTGAATTGAATTTGACCCTTTGTTTCTATCCGCAGTGGCCATATTGATGTCAAAATGCAAAATCTTTATAAATAATAATATTTTAATAATTGTATATGAAAAGGAATTTTTTAAGAAAATACATTTGTAGGATATCTTTAAATATAAAACTAAAGTTTTCACCATATTTCCTCCTATTTTAAAAAGGCACCTTAAACTCCAAATCATTTTTAAAATATTAAATGTTATTAAATATAAAGGACACTAATATTCTTTCATAAGCTGCTGCCTCGGTGCAATATATAGTTGCAACATATGACTACATTCAGCACTTAAAAATATTTACAACTTATAACTACCAACCCTGAAAACTTTGCAACTGTATGTTGAAATAATATGCATTAAATACTTTGAGTTTTACAAATCAAATATGCAAAATAGACCTGACAAGAACTGGATTTTAAGCAACTAATCAACATGAATAAAAACCGATATTGACACTGCTATCTCATGCAGATAGTATTGACGAAGGAATTGCAGAGATTATCAGCAAGCTCTCACTGACTATTTGTAGAGGTACCTAATATTGTATATAACAGAAAAGCTGTTCAAAAGAAATGAAATTCTTAGATTAGCAAGTACAACGCTAACCTCACTAATGTATGCATAGCAGCAGAAACCCGTATGGAAGTCGGGCCGATTCCATATTTAAACCGCCCCCCTGCCTCAGATTACCACACCTATGTTCCCATGATGCACCAATGGCTGCATGATTTCAGGAGAATGATCCTGTTGCCAGGCAACTATGCCTAAACTAACCCATAGTGATGCCTACTGGCTCCTAGCCTTGTGCTCTTTGTTATTTGCAGTGCATGAGAGTAGGTGTCAGTGATTGACATCCACCTCCAGATCCAGACTTGATCCGCCGTAAGCGGCGTTCGTAAGTCGGGCTGTGAGAGGGCACTGCGCATTTATGTGCTAGATGTTACGCACTGGAACTAGTGTTCATACAATCAGAGATCCGTACAATAGGACTTGACGTCACTATGCAAGGCCGAATGTACGCATTGTGGGTGGGAGAAGGTATTTAAATTGTACAATTTGGGCTGGGTTAGGTACTTACATGCGACAAGGTATTACATATGACCAGTCAGCTAAGTTACGTACATAAGAGGGGAATACCAAGGTGAGTGCATTATCCTCTGAAGTACGTAACTTAGGCACGCTTCTATACGTAATTAAGTCAGGATCAGGCCCATTATCACAGCAGCCGGAATATGCTGGCCATCACAATACAGTTTTCTTAAGAGGAGGATGTCAAACGCTGACAGCCACCCTCATCCACTGCTACTGTTTGTGGGAGCCTCCTTATGTGGTGAAGCCACTTGGATGCCAGACCTGGTGGCCCTGATGCTAGACCTAGTGGCTGGGTCCCGGTATGTCACTACCTGTTGCTAATGAAGTGTGTGAAGATTTAGGGTTACTTTGCATTCCATGATTTCTAGTTGTTTTTCAGATTTAATGAAAAGAATCTGATCTCTTTGCTACTTTGTATAACAGCCCCCAAAATGGTTTATACGCTAATTCCAGTCAATAATTCTTAATAAGCTACATCCCCGTTTATTAAACTGCATAATGTACCAGTGACTTTATTGTGTGGTTTGGTTTCTGGTCTTGTGAGATATGCCCGAGGTTTCCGCCGCATGCCACTCCAATGATTGTTAATTGTAGAAGAGTATCTTCCAAAGCCTGAAGGAAACTGTAGGAATTGTGAGATCTGATTCTTCTTATGCAATCAGATGAGCAATAGGTGCATAGTTATCTGCATACACAGGACAGAGAATAGGGAAACATCACATCTCAGGATCTATATTCTGATTTAAAAGTTGTGCATTTTTGCTAGAGCCCTTATACTATTGTACCTTGCAGGTTGAAATGCCTTTTCTTTATACGCTCTGTATATTTGTAGAGTCAAGAATATACAGAAATACTGCATCCAGGTGAATTAACCTAGCACTATATATAACGCAAATGTTCCCACTGCAGTCCTGAAATATCAACATTATATTTATCCCTTACTGTGCCGCTATATTTGCATTACATCGCTGGGAATATGATGAGGGCTTCTGTCTATGTTCATGCAGATACTCTGTGAATGAATACAGTAATCCAATATAGAACTGGTTTCTCCTGAGAACAAACTGCCTTGTTGAATGTATTGTTTTAAGCTTAGACCAAACCACAGTGCACTTTTCAGTAACACTAGTCCAGTGTATAATAGTCAATGCTATTAAATAAAAACACAAAGGATAATAATAATAATAATAATAATAATAATAATAATAATAATAATAATAATAATGTACTGGACATATACTGGACATATACGTCCGGTGTTTAGTGATTTTTACTACTGCGCATGCATAGTAATTTTTTAACGTAATCTATGTATCTTTTTCTTACGTAGATTGCGTAAATGCATTCTGAAAGACTAGTACTAGTATTCTGAATTTGGGCCAATAATAATAATAATAATGATAATAATAATAATTATAATGGGGTAGATCCAGAACTACGTGTGGCGTACGTTTATTCGCGGAGCGTATTTTCGTAGACGTAAATTTGCTACACTCCCCTCGGCACACCCCTTGCACAGACGTATTTTGTCAAGATACGCTGCCCAAACCCTACCTTAACTTTTTCAAACGTAACAGCATACGTCCGCTAATG
>WWET01001622.1:129997-147095 GCA_011038615.1 Limnodynastes dumerilii
GCACAGTCGAACGTACGCATTCGCCCGCCGTGCGAAAATTCGTAGCTCTGGATCAGGCCCTAAGTCTCTAATATACAAATGACAAGCGTGTAAATACATCTCAGCCCTAAAGCCCACTGCTTCATTACAGCTATCCCACATAATCTATTTATCTTCTTCAAATGGTGTTCTTACAACCTTGATGTTCTCATAAGAGGGATGGCAGACATACTTAGACAATTTAGATAAGAAGCCCAATTATATGCCATGGCGCTGCTGAGAGTCTGGGGGGATGTAGGTCCTGAAGAATCACTTGAACTTACTTTGAGAAAAAAAAAGAGAGAAAATATTCATCCAGATGGCGAGCGGTGGGATACATGTCTGCATTACACATTAGCCTGCAAAGCTCCTGCTGCTTCCTTATGGTGCCACAAATACACTAAGGTGTACTGTACTTTTCATGCTTTCTGTTGACAGTCTTTCTGGTGACAGAATAAAGTGACATTTCACACCCTAATAACACATTTACTATCTCCTCAATTCCTGATTGTCACAGAGAAGGGTATGCAGTTCAAGCACATGGTAATATGAGTATAACATCTATGCTGAGATTTGTTGTTGGTGGATAATAAAGGAAAGTATAATGTGATTTTAGAATGACCTTACAGGACTATGGATATACGGCATTATTGGCTTTCACATTTGTTGTTGTTACACCTTCACAATAACTCGCCGTCTGACCATAAATGAAGTTATGAGAACAAGCTGTTGTTGCTGTATCTTTATAGACATTAACGATAACATTTTGAACCTTACAAATGTATAGACTAAATAATAAGCCTAAAATTATAATGTATTTATATATTTATGCCCCGTGCTATTTTATATGAAGATACCAGTACTCACCTAAAGCTCATTATAATTCCCCACTGTGGTCCTTCACATGCTCTACAGTCATGCCCCAGTTGAATATATGCCCCACGGTATTGCCCCTAATCCTTTATCTGCCTCACATTAGTGCCAAATAAAAGGACCTGCACTAGGTACCCGGAGAAAAAGTACAGTAATGATGTCTGTGATTAACCGCTGACACCAAGGTAATAGAAAGGATGTGTACGGGATGCGGTGGCCGGTCCGAGCGGCCCTATTGCAACAATGATACAGCCAACAGCTTAATGGCGTCTGTATCATTGTCAAAAAACCTGCGAAACATAAAAGTGCTATTGGGAACGAGAACTTATTTTGACTGCTGCGAGCTAAGGTTGGAGTTAGGCCTTAAGAAAAAGGTTAGCGTTAGGTTACGGTTTATGAAATGTTATGGTTAGACTGCGGATTTGGAAAGTTAGGGTTAAGGCTCAAGAAGGGGAAGGTTTGGGTTAAGGCTGAAGGGGAAGGTTAGGGTTAAGGCTGAAGGGGAAGGTTAGGGTTAGACTGCGGGAAACTGAGGCTTATGGTTTGGAGATGGTTAAGTTAAATGTTAGGGTTAGCATCACTTACCTGTTGGCGGAGAAATCTTCGCGTCTCTGGCGCTTTCTAAAATGATGACTGTCAGCTAGTCTCTGGCGCTTTCTAAAATGATGACTGTCAGCTATTGCCGGCAGTTGACATTCAGCTGCCATATGATGGTCTGTCACAAAACACACCATCATACTTGAAAACCACACCCGGGGGTAGATCCAAACCTACGCGCTGGATACGTTTCATTGCGCTAGCTTACCTTCTAAGCACTCCCCTAGACCCTCCCCTTGCATATACGTACTTTGGCCATTTTACGCCTACCAAAAGCTACCTTAACTTTACACAGCGTAAGTACTGACGTACGTATAGGCCTCACATACTTATGCGCCTAAGCACGCCCATACTGTATGATTTAAATGCCTCACCCCGCCTCTTAAGCGTAATTACGGGTGTTGTATGACTGGCATATCCCTTTGTGCGCTGTTACGCTGCTGTTACGAGACTGTACGCTCTGAGTTAAGTGGCATAACATCTGCCGTGCAGTAAATACTAATGTGCGATCATCGCTCGCGTGCGTAGGTCTGGATATGGCCCCCGATTTGTACAGGTGGTAGACAGGAGTATTTCTAATGATTTCATAGCAACATTTAATCATGTTCTATACTTTAGCTATAATAGCAAATAACAAGGGCCTCCAGCAATGAAAATGCATTATTGGTAAATTTGGGTTTATATTTAATTTGTTATATAATGCCCACAGAGTTCTAGATCAGAGCCGTATCTAGAATTTTTAGCATCAGGGGCAAAAAGTAGAAATGGTGCCCCCTGACCCTGAATTCTAAGCCAATTTAACCATAAATACTAAATTACTGGTGCCCCCTTAAGATTTGTGCCCTGGCGGCTACCCCTATCACACACCCCTAGTTACGGCCCTGTCTGGGAAAGGGTTATAGAATGCAAGTGTCAGGCAATGAACTATAGTAAGTGTATTTATTAATGGCAGTAGTTCAGCCAAAATTTCTTTATTACAGCAAATGTTTTCATTTTTTAGCAGGAGAGTAATATGGGCATAAGTGCATTTGAACCAATTTGTGGTTATGAAATGAGACCTTGTTTAATAACTTTGTGACATCATTTGACTTAACTGACAGAATGAAATATATGTTTAGGTATAATTTGCTCATCAATAGTTCATCAGTATAGTTTCTTATTTTAAATATTTCTGGAATGCATCAAAATGTACTTTTTTTCACTAGACTAATTAGGAATTAGTTGTTATCCTCTGATTAGATGTAAATGGGGAATTGCTGGTTATATCATCAACTCCAAGCACAAGCAATACAAATGTGAATGAAAAACAAACCAAAAATAGACAGGTAACCTGTAATAATAGCTCTTAAAGCTAAGGTACAATAGTGTGGAATAATAAAATCTATACCAAATGATATCTATTTTTTCCAGTAAAACAAGATCATCACACTAATGTGTCACAGTTTTATTTTTATAAGCCTGTATGTACAGTTATTAAATGCTCCCATAAATTCTCATAAGGCAAGTGACAGCTAATAAATGAGATCTATTCTGTTAAAAGGCCATTTTACTGAAGTTACATAAGACCTCATCCAGAGTTCTTGGGCAGTGAATGCACAAATCCACTGCTCTCACTGCATGCTTACATATGGAAATGGAGCATGCATTTGCAACATGCAATTTAGGCAGAGGCTGCAGCAGCCTATAGTAGTTTGCATGGTACAAATGTGTACATATTGCCTGATTAGAATAAATGGCAATCCGTCTTTAAAAAAAAATCATAATTTTCAAATTGAATCTAATTTGAATACATGTGTAGGGATGATTTTATAATAACAAAGGGGCTATTTATTAAATAAAAATACAGTCTGTTTTACATTTGCACCAGCTCAAAGCTGGTGTAAAATTTAGGTGGAAGCGCAAGGACTCCAGACTTCTACTAGAATGTGCAGCAGTACTATAAATTCTTTAATTTAAATACAATTGTACAATTCCCCATTGCACAAATGCAGTGCACACAGATGGAAACACAGGGACAGCAGTGCGCCCATCTTTCTGTGCCCTCTCCCGTTCCGCACATGCACAGAATGGTTTTCTGCTGCGCTTCCTTTAAAAAAAAAAAAAATCATAGGGAAGCGCAGCTCTGGATCATGTCCATAGACGCCATGGTCACCATTCATTGTAGCAATGGTTTTATGGCACAGATTTAAACATGAAGCTATATGCAGTACTATTTCTGCATGCAAAAAAAGTAGATTCATTTGCACCCCTCACATTGCTGGATGGGTATAGGGGGAAGGACTCAGCAACCGCATTGCACATGCAATTTAGGTGGAAGCGCAAGGACTCCAGACTTCTACTAGAACGTGCAGCAGTACTATAAATTCTTTAATTTAAATACAATTGTACAATTCCTCATTGCACAAACGCAGTGCACACAGATGGAAGCACAGGTGGAGGGACAGCAGTGCGCCCATCTTTCTGTGCCCGCTCCCGTTCCGCACATGCACAGAATGGTTTTCTGCTGCGCTTCCTTTTTAAAAAAAAAAGTCATAGGGAAGCGCAGCTCTGGATCATGTCCATAGACTCCATGGTCACCATTCATTGTGGCAACGGTTGAATGGTACAGATTTAAACATGAAGCTATATGCAGTACTATTTCTGCATGCAAAAAAAGTAAATTCATTTGCACCCCTCACATTGCTGGATGGGTATAGGGGGAAGGACTCAGCAACCGCATTGCACATGCACAGACAGGCACTGTTTTCATTAGAACTGCTCCCCCCCGCCCACACACAAACACACACTATCACTGCTGCTGTGCTGTTACATTGTTTATAAACAGCTCTCAGCACTCCCTGGAACCACAGGCTGCTGAACACTGTCTATAAACAACCTGCCAGCAGCTGACAGCTTAGGGCTGTTGCTCCTCCTGGCTAGCGATGAGAGCCTTCAAAAAGGAGCAACAGTGTTGAGCTGTCAATTAAACTTGGAATCTAGGAGGAATGCCCGACCTGCTGGCACCAATGGGCAGAAAAAAAGAAGCCTGTAGATAATGATATTACTGGAGAAGGTGTCTGCAGATAACTGCTGGAGACATGTAAGCCCCCAAACTTACAAGGCAGTACTATCAGGATAGACAGGACATATCACTGGAGATATCAATGAGTTATCTGGTGCTGAGACTAAAATGTAGAGAGAGTGGGGATGGATGTAGCCTGTAGATTCCCTCTCTATCTGTTTAATAACTAGAGCCCCTGTATTTACACTTCTCAAGTCTCAAGAAAGGAGTTGTACAACAGCTGCACACCATCTACCATATTTACAATCCTGCTTTAATTAACAGCCTTACTTAACTAGCATTTTTAGAACCAGAAGAGAGAATTGCATAGTCAAGCATCTTTAATTATTCCTAAATTGGAGAAGGATGAAAACAAAATAGAATGAAATACAGAATGAAAACAAATCCATACACAAAGATCTAGCACCATATAAGCATATGTAATTTAGCCCTGTTCTAGATATCATAATATGGATAGAATTGATAAACCCATGTTATTATCTCCCTGGATATATACTGCATCTCTGTCTAAGTAGAGCAAATTTTTCCCGTGCTACAGTCTGTTGATTCCATTTGAACAAGAATATCTTTATAGGTTTTTTTTTGTCTCTTTTCAGAGACAACAGTACATCAGTGAATTCCTAGGTACTAGTATTTCTGAACAACAGGCATTTGTACTTGAAGCACGCATGAAAAATATATCTTGTGTCAGAAAAACCATTCATCTGCAAAGGGATATAATACCAGTTTCTAAGACTGATCCTTGGATTTGTGCTAGAGAGAGGAAAACACTGAAGAGTGTATAAATCCTTAGCAAATCTCCTTTCCTGTTGCAGTAGAAGGTGAGGAATTACAATTCGACTTTCATTGTTATTTCAGAATTGCCAATGTATAAAAACTTTTGTTTTGGAAAACGGTATCAAACCACAGCACAGTGCATATTTATATTTGTTTACATGGCATAATGTGTCAGCTCTGAAAATAAATTATTTATATACTAATCAGGTGCTTGTATTTCTTCACAAGGTGGCAAATCTTTTTGTTTTAGGTGGCAAATGTAAGCTATTTTTCTCTGAAAATGAAGTATCCACACTACCCTATAACAACAAGAATACGTCGTCTTTTGGAATCTTGATATTTAGAATGGCCTTATTATTAATTTCAAATCAAGTCATGTATAGAGCAGGCCATGAATTTTTAACTGATGCAATGCAAAAATATGCCCTCAGTTACAAAATGCTCAGTAGCCACTATGAGTAATACCCACCATGTATGCATAATGGATGACGAATCGTCTGCAACTTTCCAGAGACTCAAATTCATTTTGTAAGACTGACAAAGATCCGACAAACTTAAATATTTTGCTATACCCACTGGCCCCATATAAATATTCCATCCTGGGAGGAAAAAAATGAGGATATATGGCGATATATATATAATTTACTTCCCAAAACTCAACTGATTAATATAAAAAGATTTTCAGTTTTTTTTATGATATCTGAAATTAAGTCTTGCAAAGAATAAACAGTAGGAGTTAGTGTTTTATTTAAAAACAGCATATTATTTATTATTAGCTAATTTGTAAATTAAAATGAAACAACATTTTTAGATCTTACCAATTTAATTAACTTTGGGACTAATCCTGAGCTGCACTTATACTTTTTATAGGGGCAAAACAGGTGCAAGTGTACACCTTGGCAAAACCACATTGCAATGTGAGGGAGGCAAATTTAATCTGTGCAATCAGAATTGAGAGCTAAGAGGGTAAGTTTCCTAACTCAATCCTAAATTAGATTAAATACAAAGCTATGCAATGTTTACATTTTATTGGCCGTATCCACAATAAAGACAATCAGGGTACTAATGCAAGTCCCCTGACAAGTAATATTGGCACATGCACATGCTCAGTTTCGTTCGTTAGAAGTTCCGATGAAGGGGCTGGCCCTTCACTTACACATACCCTAATGAAGGGGCTAGCCCCACATAAAGGCGGGGATAGGCATGTAAAGGAAGGGGTGTGGACGGGAACACCACTTACACAAGGATCAGACGTATATTCTTCCATAGACGTTAAAGTAGGAACTACTACCACAAAAGAGGAGTGACTGGGGCATTCACTGCACACAGCCATGAGTCACTGCAGACCCCCACACTTATGGAAAGCGTGCGGGGGTCTGGATCCGACCATATGTGCAGAAGAAAAGTATTTTCCCTGCATGGAAAAGAATTCATATTCATTTACACCCCTCACATTGCATGGTTTTACCCATGGTGCATTAACCCTGTCAGCCTATTGGCCTATACACATTCATATCCAGAGTTACTACTGCTGGAACTGTGGAGAGTCTCAGTAATGCTTTAGCACTTCCATCACAAATATCTAGATCAGATCAGTGGGCTGGTTTGAAATCGAGTCATTAAAGGGCTTATGCAATTTGTCTTAGTTATACAAAGGGCAACATTAATTAGTTAATTGCCTCTTAATTAAGGAGATCCCAAATCGCAGGTCTATCAGTCGCCCTCAAGGAGCAATCCGTGAACTCAGGGTACAGATGATGATGTAGCAGTAATTAATTATACTGAGTAATTAGTTTGAATCTTTTGAAGTCAGTAATAGTCCCAGTGTGTTTGGTCAGTGTCAGCAGTCTGGTGACCCTTAACCTGCGAGAAGATACTGAGCTTTTGTGATGATTGGTAGCTCAGAAATGAGTTATTTGTGTGACATTAATTAGGCATTAAGCCAGAAGAAAATCATAGTCACGGTTGCAAGTCTATACATATAGGGCCTTATCCACCTAATGCATCCTGCGTTCCTTAAAACCACACGCAAAGGAATTAGAGTATTAGATGGGATTCAGATGCAAATGCAACAGCAGCCCAGGATCCCTACGCAAGTACAACAGGTTGTATACGCAAACAGTACAGTCAATCGCAATGTAGCTACGTTCACAAATACTGTACGTTCCGTTTCCCCAGCGACCCAATGCCTATGACTTTCCAATCAGATATTGTATAGGTACACATCATTTCTCTTAATACACTTATTACGTGACTCAAGAGAAATGTGTGGTTATTGTTATAGTGATTCACAATTATTTTCCATTCTGCGTTTCACGTACACTTCACAAACACTTCTGTTGTGTGGCCTTGTGACTGCGAATTCCCACATATTATGTAACCGTTTGCAATTGATAGGTCACTGGTTGGAAATCTCCATGTCACATCCTGTAGCTGAATTTCCTTTCCCGATTCATATGTGTTAGTTCCAATTTGAGCATTAACTTTATCTGTCTATTGAACATTAAAATGTTTATAAATAAAATATCAGCCTGTTATACAAGCTATCTTCTACAAAATACTTCCCCAATGTATCTTAGCTCCACCAGGAAGCACCAGTGGAACAGGTTTCACAAATACTGCATTTCTAAATCCAAAAAAATGATGTGGAACGTGCTCATTAATGGGGAAACTAATTTCATGAAACATTGGCATTAGACATAATTAATGTCATTTAACATTGCATGCTTGACATGAGTTCATTTGTTTCACTTTATTATATATGGTCCATCATTAACACTTATTGCATTATATTCTGCCAGCAGTAGAGACTAAGGGCATGGTTAGAGGATAAAGAATGAGTATTGTGCATTGGATGTGTAGCCAATCAGCAATGATGGGACAGTTCAGCGTGATAACACATTTTACAACCTAGATTAATTGTTATTCCCTTCCGCATGATAATAATAGGGACTATATCTTCTTTTTGACCATGATTCTCATGAATTTATTAGTTAGCTAAGAGTATTCACTCGGTTGCACAGTAACGGAATGTAATTGGCAGCCCTAATACCTGTGGGTGAAAATATAAAAAGAAGCACCGTCTGTCATTTATAAACTCAAGATACTTTTAAAGTTTTAGGGGGATCAGACAGCTACATTTGCTTATCTAATTTCTCTCACTTTACTGAAGCTGCTGAAATTTTAAAACATTTCTGATATATTCCTTGTCTCCTCACATAGTCAGTAATTAACCTTCCTTCAATTCCTTTTATGAACAGACAATTTTAATGTTCTCTCTGCTTTCTATTAAATCAAAATAACTATTATGCTTACATTCCTTCATTAAAAATATGTCTCCCGGCTAAGTTTGCACAGTTATTTTACGGTGACCTTTGCTTTTAAAATGTAAGTCAGTTTAATTATTAGTTATATATTGAATTCTAATTACACATAAGATTGGAAGGCAATCTATAGTTTAGGTGTGCAAAAATATAAAAGTGAGCACTTGGGGTCTGATTCAGAGTTGTGAATACTCAATTTGTGTAGTCACATACAAACTAGGTGCCCTGAAGGGTGGTGTGGGATGATGGTCTTCTAGCTTGCACACAATTCAAAAAACAATTTACCATTGCCTCTATTTCATGTGTCAGATTGCAACTACTAAACTCCTAGTGTAACTCATACTGGGACATAACAATTCAGGAATGGGATTTGAATTATATGTTGTGGTCTAGGTAGATGGCCTACAATGTCCAGTCAGGAATAGTGAGTGGTTCATTAGTAAAGGTCTTCTCATGAGCACAAACCCTTCACAGAACTTCAGTTATCTATCTATCTATCTATCTATCTATCTATCTATCTATCTATCTATCTATCTATCTATCTATCTATCTCTCTCTCTCTCTCTCTCTATCTATCTATCTATCTATCTATCTATCTATCTATCTATCTATCTATCTATCTATCTATCTATCTAATCACTACAAATAATTATTAGACTGAAATTTACAATGTGAAAGAAACAGGTGTGTACACAAGAAAATGTGTGCAAAGTGCTAATCCATCTATGTTCACCTCTGTATACTCCGCTCTAGTGAAAAGGTGTATTCCACTATATATATATATAGAGTTCCACTATATTAAAATGAGAAAGCTGGAGTGTTTGGCTGAACTCCCTCATGAAACCTTACACTAGCTCAGGGCTGGTTTAAGTGATGGATAGAAAAGATGTTTAATGAATAAAAAAAACCTAATTTAACAAGGTCTAATTTAAGAAAACAGTATTTTAAAACATACACTACACCTGGCCTGACCAATGTGTGGCTCTCCAATTTTTCTGGACCTACGAGTCCCAACATGCTTGTCAGAAATTGTTGCGATTATAGTTTTACGGCACAGAGGTAACCTGGGGTACCTGTGGCAGGCCTAGCAACCTGGATGCTGCACTATACTGGCTATTCATTTAAATTTTATTTTTAATGTATAGAAGCACATTGCTCAGCACTTAATTATATTTAACATTTTGGGGGTATGGTTGTTTTGCTTAAAAAAAATCTTCAAGAAATGAAAGAATTATGTTGAAAACCTCAACTGTAATTAAACATCTCATACATGATACCTATATTAATTAATTAAAATACATACAGTACGTTGGCAAATGCAAACTTGTATAGGCTGCTGCATTACACCTCAGTCTATGGGCCAGATTAACTAAGCTGCGGGTTTGGAAGTGGAGATGTTGCCCAAAGCAACCAATTAGATTTTAGCTTACATTCTCTATTAAGTAAAGTGAGAGCTTGAATCTGATTGGTTGCTATGGGCAACATCTCCACTTTTCCAAAGCTTAGTAAATCTGGCCATATCTGTCTGTGCACACATCCATTTGCATGTCTCAAATGCTATTCCTTTGTAGTGTTACCTATCCACAGTTACTGCTTTCAGAACCCTGGATAGCACACATGCAATTAAAATAGTGTTAATAGTGTTTTTTGTGCAAATCTCTGTCAGCCCTTTACTACAAGCTTATTACCAGTGCACAAAAAAGATGTTTTTGCGTTTTGTTTTGATTTTCTATTTGCATCTATACAGCATTCAGTGACTTACTCTCGAAAAAAGAAAAAAAAATTCACACTTCAGCATTGATCTCATATTCACACATTGTGGGTGATTTACCAGAGAGGCAAACAGATGTGTTATTTCATTTGCACTATCTTTACGTTGTGCCCTTATTAAATCTTTTAACTCTCATTAATCAGGCAATTGTAGGTTATTTACTTGTAAAGAACTGGAATAATGTATTTTATCTCTGCAATTCTTTTTTTTCTGTTACTCAAAGGCTTCGGTGACAATGCTATTTGTTCTTATTCTCATGACAACAATCTGCAACAACATTTCTACACATAAAAGGACAAATCACCTTGTCCCAAAAATGTTTACGCATGGTAATAGTGTATAGTGACATAGTGCAAGCAGGACACTGGTCCTTTGGGGACAATGAGAGTCAGATGTGCTAAAAGCAAACAAATGTGTCACCTTGTCTATAGAATCTGAATGATAGTCACACATTGTTGGACAATAAGATACCAATTCAGTCCCAACACACACTTAGATTTACTAAGCTGCGAGAAAGGAAAAGTGGAGATGTTGCCCATAGCAACCAATCAGATTCTAGCTCTCACTTTCCAATTAAATGTCAGCTAGAATCTAATAAAAAAATCTGCCCCTTTATGTTCTAAAAGCTACTGAAACAATATAATTAGGGACAAGGGGCCTGATCCAGGCCTACGCTCATGAAACGCCCTTGTGCGTAGCGTATTTAGGCCAGCGTACCTACGGTCATCCGTATTTAAGCCGTCTTACACTGACTAAACCCTAGTTTAGTTTAGTCAAGATCCTCATCTAATAGCGGATTATAATTGTACAGAGAAGTTCCATATGTTTGCCCGCTCCTAAGCTCTGTACGTGAGTGGATAGGGCACTCCTCCACTCACGTACAAAACTAAGAACACTTACATAATGGTAAACATGCGGACAATCTACGTAAGGGCTAAACCCAGCCCCTACAGTAAGATTTAAATAGGAAGCATCGCCCACCATGCACAGAGAGGTCTGTCACACCACACGCACGGAACTGCTGGATGTACATCCGATGTCTATCTCAGGGTTCTGGGCACGTGCAGTAATGAACCACAGACGATTCCTGCACGCTGCGTGTGGAAATACACTGTCTTTTTTTGTTAAGGATTTGTGGCCAGATTTACTAAGCTGCGGGAATGGAAAAATGGAGATGTTGCCCATAGCAATCAATCAGATTCTAGCTGATATTTTCTAGTGTGTAATAGGAAAGTAATAACTAGAATCTGACTGGTTGCTATGGGCAACATCTCCACTTTTTCTTTCCCACTTCGGAGGCGGGGTGAGCCATTTAAATCGTACAGTATGGGCGTGCATAGGCGTGTAAGTACATGCAGTTATTACGTATGACAGCAGTTACGCATTGAAAAGTTAAGGTAGCATTTGAAAAGTGTAAAACGACAAAAATACATCTGAGCGAGGGGAGTGTCTAGTAATTACAATAGTGTGAAAACGTAAACCGAACGTAGGTCTGGATCCGGCACAAAGAGAGGGAAATATTTATATTTCATTTCTCTTAAATCAATGTCCATATAGAAAAAAATAAATGACCCAATAATGCTGTGATCACCTACTGCTGCCAGTAAGGAATGTGTTAGAACCATAAAGGGAGGTAAAGGGAGGTAAAGACACAAACATATAATAGATTGCCTGAGCCACAGAAGAACATCATGTCCTGATCCCTGTGACTGATAAAACTGGTGGCTGAGCTTCTAAGTGTTTTACAATGCAATGTATTCTCTGGATCATGTGTAACAGGTGAGACTGAATATTTATTACATTGAAAATGAGCATTTAAATGTATTTTGCTGATTTATATTTGTTGATGTACATAAAACTTAACTAACATAAAGAACCTGCTGGAACTAATCCATGCGAGCAAATATCATATACAGTCCATCAGATTGTTGAAGATATTGGGCTGGATCCAGACTTAAGAAAGAGCTTGCAATTAAGACAGGAAGGTTACACCTGGGCAAAACTATGTTGATTTCAGGGGGAGTCAAGTTAATTGTATTCTTTGCATGCAGGGATATATCTTTGAATTGCTTACTGCACACAGATACTGACCAGCTTTACTATCACACTGTTATTTAGACTTGGGATAGGAAACGTCACCTCTCAACTCTAATATTGTTTGCAACAGATAAATATGACTCCCCTGCAATCAACATGGTTTCAACAGGAGTAATTTTACACTCTTAATTTCAAGCTCTTTCTTAAGTCTGGAAGCAGCCCATTGACTCAGATAGAGGCTTCAGATCTGCAACGTTTTATCCTGGGAGCATTTCCGAAGGGGGAGCGGGATGGGATGGAATGCGGGAAGCAATTCCACTGCATGGAGAGGAAGAAGTAGCCTTTTAGTACAGGGAGGGTGTTCTAAGGGCCCACCGTACTCTCCAGACTACTGCGTCGTCCACATTTTGCGTGAGGATGGTGCAAATGTTTTAAGGTACAATTGATGTCCATTTTATTCTTGTTGCGTCTATTATTATATGCAGCAAAGCTCCTAAAGCATAATGGTTTTTAAGTTTACTAAATAGCAATCAGGTCTGTCACCACTGAGTAATATGGCAATGGAGACTTAAGCAAAAAAATGAGGGGGGCTGTAATAGAAACTGGCCCTTATTTTATACTTTCTTTTGGATTGTTAATACATAGATCACTTGAGAAATCGTCCCTTTATCATTAACTTACTATGGAATAATCTGTGATACATAGCAGTGTAAAAATAACCAAGTTTATTTAACATGAACTCAAAAAATGCACACAGCATATTCCTATCTACTTATAATAAACATTGGGTGTTTTACAATATTTTAGTTCTGGTAACAACAAATATTATGGCCACACATTACTCCACGTGCCGTGACAGCACAATATTGTGGACTAATCTTTAGTTGTTGGGCTTAACCATTACAAGTATAAAACACATAATTTCAAAAAAATCAATTCCTCAAGACTATCGTAAAAATATAACTTTCATAATGAATTGCTCAGCTGTATAAGACCACTCTATAGATGACTCCACTTAAGTCTAGTTATGATACATTCAGTGCTTTACCATCATAGTAGGTAAAATGGGCTTTTATTTTATGTTATATAAACATGTGGGCTTCTCATCCTGGGGTAAACAACGGCACTTTTGTATGTCAACAATGCAAATTTATGCCACCAGTTCAAAGCATGGTGTACCCGGTCACAGCTTAGCAACATGAAATAAACAGAAGATAGTAATTAATGGGTGTGGGTCTCCCCTGAGAGCAGCCCTTTTTTGAAAGGGCCATTTGTGAGACCCAATTTCCAAAGAGAAAGATGCTAAGAAACTTCCTGCCCCGCTGAAGACAAGTATGCGGCCCCCCTAAATTTCCTCAACCCCAACCCTTATATTAATTCTTACCCTAAGTCTCACCTTCCATTACCCTAACACTCCCTTCTTTGCAGCCTAACCTTAAGTCTCCCCTTTTCTAATTCATCCCCTCACCACAACCTAACCCTAAGACTCCCTTTCCCACAACCTCATCCTAAGTCTCCCCTTCTAGGCTCCATTCCCTCCCCGCAGCCTAACCCTAAGGCTCCCCTAATCCCATTTATCTCCTCTTCACAGCCTAACCCTAAAACTACCCTAGTAAAATACATCCCTTCCCCTGCATTAACCTGTCTGTCAGGAACCGTTGCGTCCGGCAATGGTGGGATTTTCGTAACAAAGAAATGTTCTAAAATACACAGTCGGCAATTAGCTGTCGGTAGTGGGGATATCTAAAAAGGGAGTTTGCAGTGGTGCACGCAACCTGTATTTAATCTATCAACATATAAAAAATACTTGTAAGTTGTTTTAAAATAACATTTCATATATCTTTGTAGGCCTCTTGTCTCTTTCTCCAAGAAGTGAGAGAGACACCACAGTAGATACACCTTTATATATATATAAACTGTGGGGCCAAAATAAAACTAAGCTGATCCATAGAAATTGAGTCAGTCTCTATTCCTAGTCAAGTACATGCTAAAAAATATATATAATATTAATTTTACATTTGCGTTTAATTATAATAGCTCCACGGGTTATGGGTCAAACCTAGAAAAAGAAAAGACTCTATAGACGCAAGACCAAGCAACAAAGAATAAAATATCTATTACAGACATCCAACCATCAGTTACTTTAATATAAGATGTGGTCATAAACGCTATACCCCTGTTGGTATATCTTCTCCTATATACTGTGACTATATTCTAACTGTTGCATAATTTCTGTAACAGCTTTAAAGTAATTATATGCATTATTGCCTTCACTAAAAAGAAAGAAAATTATACATCTGATGCATTCTTTTGTTCTTGGGCTGAATTTGAAGCCGTTTTCCCCAGTGACTCTTGAATCATTTTTGCAGCTGGTAAATAAATAGCCTTGAAAGAATGAATCTTTAAATATACAAATTACTATTGCATATTTACAAAATCAAACCACTCCATTAGGTGTCTCTATTGACATGTTTCGTTGGAAAACTGGTGTATGTAGAGCTTTGTCTAAAGTTTTTTTTAATTGCCAAAAAGCACCTACACTAAACAGCTGTGCCTTTATTTTTCCTGTTCTTTATGAAGAAAACACTTGGAAAAATCAATTGGCAAAGAAAAGTGGCAGAAGTCGAGTTAGCAGACAGTGTTTATTTTGTCACTATTTCTGATGTAACAATTCTACGATCTCCCGGAGGATTGTGAAGGATTCTTTGAGGACTGCTACTAAAAGCAATTAGAAGCTTGATGAAATACTACTAGTCTTTCAGAAAGAATAAGGTATATATGCATTATTTTATAAATAGCAATCTAGGACACCTGGGTGGCATAAAGATGTCTTAGTCAATAAAAGCCAGCACTAGTTTGGTCATGAAATCTAGGGAAACAAGTTTTTAAATGAAAGCCAGTACTCATAGGAGAGTAGGCCAACGTCCACTCTTTATCTAGTAAAGCAGAGTCGGCCTTGACAAGCTATTCATGCCCTGAAGCCAAAGTAAACAAATGGTTTTTCACCATCTAATGAATTTCATTCATTAACGTGAACATACAATGTAGCTGTAGTGTACACACGTCTCACTCGGGACACCACTGATAAAACAGCAGCAAATCAGGATACATGCAGGATACAGCAGATTTAAGCCAAATCTTGCAAATAACAGAGTAAAACCAACGCGTTTCGGCCACAGATGGCCTTTTTCAAGGTTCTACTTGTACTGAACTCTGCTATTCATATATAGTTTCACTCAAAGAAGGTACATCATTCATTAACGTGAACATACAATGTGCCTCTTATGTAATACATTACTTATTTTTCATATTTTTTCTCATTACTTCTGCATTTTCAGCCATATAGTAAAGTATATTGGAGTATGTTTTTTTTTGTTGTTGAGGGATATGACAAAAAATGTATTTTTAGCGACAGCTATAGGCTCTGGTAACTGCAAAGGTATCGGCCGGATTCTCACTTGAGAATTTTTTTTGTTCCGAGTGTAGTTTTAGGTGCAGAGCTACGATGCATGCATCGTAACTCTTCTACGCTAATTATGTAACTTTACGTCATGTAGGTTCTTTAAAGAGAGGATCAACAAACAAATAGATGTGCACCATCCCTATTTGTAGAGATGCCCTGGAATACTTTATAAGATTCATGTATTTGCTGCTTTTTTTGTTTTTGTTTTTTTTAGGGTGGGGTACGACACCAATGGCGTTTATGGTCGTTAAAAACCAACAAAAACACAAAAACATCACACTATTGTTATGCACAATTTCCATTAGACCTACACACATTACAAATATCTATAATATTTGGTACTCTCTACTAGTTTGCTATGGGAACCTAGCTCCTCCTACCTAATGCTGCTGCAGGCATTGAAAACAAGATCTCTACATTCTTGGGCTGATCCAGGGTCTGACAGTAAAACAAGGTGGAAGCATAGATCTGAGCAATTATATAGAACTGCAGGAGAAGGCACATTTAAACAGTGAAAACAGAATTAGATCTGAGAGGTCAAGTTTCCTAGTGCAACTCTAATTTCAAAATGAAATTTACCAGTATACAGTATGGGCTCTTTACAAAGGTCCAATTACTTAATTTAGATGTGATAATGGCAGTTTTTTTTAATGAAAATGCCCATTATCACATCAAAATAATGTAAACCGTATTTACAAGGTATGAATTACCATGGAAAACCGCTGTTTCCATGGCAATCAATGCTACTTCTGTACGTCTTTGCCGAGCCGTTCTTCTCAATATGGGCCAGAACTTCATTATATTTACACAGTATGGGAGAAGAGTATCTCATGCCACTCTGACACTTTAAAGTGTCTGATAAGAATTCCAGCAGTTGCCTCATATACCTCCCCTTTCCTCCCCCCAATAGCTGCTATTATAGGTGGGTCCTTTAGAATAAAGGTGTATATGTAAAACAAATAAAAAAAATTATTAAAAAAATGATTAAGTAAATTATGTAGTAAAAAAAATAAGAAAAAATAATAATAATAAAAAGTAAAAAAAATAAATCAAAATGTAACTACACGTGTACACACACACACACACACACACATACTCACACACACACACACACACATACTCACACACACACACACACACATACTCACACACACACACACACACATACTCACACACAC
>WWET01001622.1:147201-161247 GCA_011038615.1 Limnodynastes dumerilii
GATTTGCCAGGCTGTGGTTTTGGAAAAGTGGAAATGTTGCCCATAGCAACCAATCAGATTCTAGCTCTCACTTTCTTTTTACATACTAGAGAATGTAAGCTAGAATCTGACTGGTTGCAATGGGCAACATCTCTACTTTTCCAAACCCGCAGCTTAGTAAATCTGGCCCCAGGTGTTTTAAAACTACAACTCTTATCATGCTCTCTACAGCATAAGCATAGCTGATATCTAGCAAAGCATGTTTTGTTTTGTTTTGTTTTGTACAAGCATTCTTTTGTGACACACACACACACACACACACACACACACACGTATACATTTTTCTTCATATGAGGAACACCCTTGATTATTTCATTAGGCAAAAATAGAAGCCTATGTGAGTTCTGCAAAAGCATTCTAATTTCTTTGCACCTTACATTTCAATATGGTTTTGGTCAGGTCTAAAATTACACCTGTATTGCTCTTACTCTCAAACTCTGGATCAGCACCTCTGAGTACAAATATTGAAACAGAGTTAGCGACTCAGGACCAGATTCAGAGTTTGGAAACTCACTCCTGGGTAAAACCATGTTTATTTCAGGGGGAGTCAAGTTCATTGTATTCTTTGCATGCAGGGATGTATCTTTGAATTGCTTACTGCACACATATACTGACCAGCTTTACTTTTAGACTGTTACTCAATCTTGGGCTAGGAAAAGCCACCTCTCAACTCTAATACTGTTTGTAACAGATAAAATATGACTTCCCCTGAAATAAACATGCTTTTACCCAGGAGTAACTTTCCTCTCTTATTTTCAATCTCTGAATCTAGTCCTCAAATATTGGAGAAGCCTTGTGCTGACCCACAGTGATTTATTTCTTACTGTTTGTTTGGAGCATCAAACTTCATTCCCTTGTTTTATAACATATACTTGGTCTAATAACAGCATTTATAAAACACTATTTAACTGTATTTACACTTCCCATTTTTATGGAAAAGTAACTCTGATATATATTTAAATGAAATAAGTGAGGCAGCCACACATTTGGCGCAGTTAATCTATGGTGTCCTTTGAAATCCCTTCCCTATTTAGGAAATATTTGTTTTTCTCTAATCAACATGTTTTGACTCTGCAGTTCTCAGACTCAAGTGACTTGATGTCTTGGCACAACAATTTGAAAATCTGCAGCCTGCTATTGTAAAAATCAATGTTGGAACACCAGGATATAAAAAATGCTTAATAAAAAAATGTCCTTTTTGCTCTGCTAGGCCAAGGAAAGAAAGTGCTTTGAATCAGAATGGAAATATCACACAGGGAACTAATTTCTAAAGACATTTGCTTACCAGCTAAACAGGAAGAAATGAATTTATAATACAACCAAGAGCATGGGACAAGTTCAGCTAAAAAGGTAGATGTCAGAAATTGCATTTTTATTTATAGATATTGATAGATATTGTGGTCTAGATATAAATGAGTGTGCTTCTTCAAATTCAGCAACAGAAATGGTCTATATTTATTTTACCACACACTCAGAAATGCTTTTGTAGAAAGAGCAGTCCAGTTTAGTAAGGAAGAGTGCACAGATTTAAATTCAGACCTGCTCCAAATAATACAGAGTTCTGATACAGGGGGGTGTAGGTCATCACTTTGAACGGCCCTTTGAAAAGGCTGTTTTCTCCCAGCCAGTTGCAAACAGGGAAATCAATTGCTTCTGCCTCCCAGAGATTGACGAAAGAAAGAAGATGCTGCTCCGGTATGACTTTAACTCCAACCCTTATCCTAATCCTTACCCTAACCCTCTCCTTCCATCATACTCACACCCAATTGGTGCGACAGGTGTGGGGCGGGTGTGACGGGTCTGCAGCGGCGTGATCAAAGAATGAAAGGGTAAGTGTGGCGATCGGCATACCTTTTATAAAAAAATAACACTATATTTGAATTATTAGCTTTCGGCTGTGTCTGTTTCTTAGCGGCGACTCCCACCGGATACAGAATATTAGCGCATTCGTATTGCGAATGCCTTATATGTCCTATCCAGAGTTGCATTTTTCAACAACTCTGAATAGGACTTAGGGAAATGGGGCACACATGTCCCCCTCTCCCCGCAGTCGTAGCCGAGGCTGCGGCTTGTACAGACACAGCCTTTACCACATTTAAATGGATTTTCTTAAATGCTTCCATTTGCACCAATTAAGAGCCCCATTTAAATACTTTCTTCAGCTGGTATTAATGGCACAACACAGGAGTGGGATTCTGCTACTCTGCTGGCATTAAAAAATAAATAAATAAAAATGTCTTTTTATTTAATTGAATTTGATTATTATTATTATAATCTTTCTTTAAAGCACAAGGGTCATTTTCCCACTAAAGAAGAACTAATACAGTTACTAATATGCTGTACTTATTATATGATTGTTAATAAAACTTTACGGTTTGAGAACACAATTTATAAAATGTAAGCTTATCTGTAAGTCTGGAGAATGACTCTCCTAATTATTTGTACACAATAATTACTTATTGTCACTTGTGCTGTATTATTGAAAAATGTTGAAAAAAAAATAGATTTAAAAAAAAAAAAAAAATGACCTGTGCTTATTACATTACTTAAGCACAAGACGGAAGCGCAGGCACTTTTTCCTGCTGCTGCGACTATTTAAATGAGAAACGCAACCCTTTTCTCGTAAATATAGTGGAACCTCTAGTCCACTATCGCATATCAGACGTAAACAGACACAGACGTATGGGCAGTAGTGCGTCTGGTGTGAGAATGCTTTATGCTCACTTTTGCTGCGATTCTGTGGGTTACCAAAGGGATCATGAAAAAATAGTAAAAGAAAACATTTTTGTAGATTGTGGCAATAACTATAGATACTCCATATGCTATAAATACATGCTGAATACAATCACCTACTAAATTGCAGGAAATATCACAAGTCATAAAATTAATTTAAATTAATTAAAACGGATAATGACATTAGCATAGTCATAACTATCATCAAGAATCCCTCATTTATAACTCTAACTGACATTCATTTAATACTAATTATCATTTACTGGACTATATTTGGAGACATACAGAAATGAATGACATATTTTGAATTACATAGTCCTTAATTAAATATATTACATTATCTATAAAGTGACCTCTATGTGGAGTGACTTGTAAGAAATACAAATGTGTGAGTTGTAATTTGTACCCATGGGCAGTACAGGGAACACTTGTCAAAACTGCTTGTTGTTTGTTATATTTTTAACCTAAAATAACATAAATTATAGTTGTTATAGTTTTATGTTACATTCAGAAAAAAAGCAGACGTTATTAGGCAAGTATCTAACAGATCACAAATTAGTGTGTGTATGTGCATATGTATGTGTGTGTATATATGCGTGTGTATGTGTGATTGAGTATGTGTGTGTATGTATGTATGTATGTATATATGTGTGTGTATGTATGTGTGTGTATGTGTGATTGAGTATGCGTGTGTATGTATGTATGTATGTATGTATATATGTGTGTGTGTGTATATATGTGTGTGTATGTATGTGTGTGTGTGTGTATGTATGTATGTATGTATGTATGTATGTGTGTGTGTGTGTGTGTGTGTGTATGTATGTATGTATGGATGTCTGTATGTATGTGTGTGTATTTGTGTATGTGTGTGTGTATATGTGTATGTGTGTGTGTATATGTGTGTGTGTGTGTATGTGTGTGTGTGTGTGTGTGTGTATGTGTGTGTGTGTGTGATTTGTATAAAAATATATGGTTCTATATTAGACTGCGTGTGTGTCAGGTCATGGTTGTCAGACTGGCACTTGACGAAAAAAAGACTGAGCTGGTGCCCGCTGTACAGGACTGGTTATGCTTGAGATGGGGGGAGGTGTGTAGGGTTCACATATTTTTTGTGGGATGGCTGGAATAAAGATGAAGGCCCACACACTTAAGGGTGTGCCATAGTTTTTTTTTTTTAACTTTGTTTTTATTTTATTTACTCATTTATTATTTACACAGTACATTACAGCCATAGCTTCGGGGAGCCATCATTATTGTTATTGCCATAATATAAAGTATATGTTGGCTGCAGAGAGATGCATCTTCCACAGCCACCTCTATTTTAATGGCAATATAATGGCTATTCTCTTATCCTTGCTTATGCTGCAGCTTCATATGTGTAACAGCATTAATACTTTTAATAATTGAGAAAACCTGGATGACCATTTTGAGTGTGTTTATTACATTGGAGGTTTTTATGTTGTGGAAATAAATAATACAAAATTCATCGTCTTTATCGTCTCTAAATTGAATAAAACCCCCTTCTCCCAAACTCCATCTTGTCTTTTTTGTCACAAAAGATGTGTCTCTATCACTTAACTAGTAATTTTGGCTCCAGGAACAATAAGGAATCTGCCCCATTATCCAAATACACTTTAAATATGATTAACTTATTGAAGCTTTTCCCATGTTAAATCAAATTCATTTTATGCACTGCATGTAGGGAGGACACTTTTTGGTTGCTTATTGCACAAAGATACTGACCAGCTTTACTTTATACAGTTATTTAGACTTGTGCAAAGAAACATCAACTCTCAACTCTAATACTGAGGCTGATCCAGAGTTTAAACGTATGGGCAAAATAGGTGCAAGAGTCCAGCGCAACTAAACCATTTTTTGCAATGCAAATAACTTGAATTCTTTTGCATTAAGGGATATTTTTTTCCTTTTACACTTAGAATGTGCATACTGCAGAGGCGCACCCAGGGGGAGTCCTGGTAGCCCAGGACGCCACCACTATCAATATTTAACAAAGGTGTTGGTAAAGGAGCATGGCTTCCAATGATGTGCTTTTAAAAGGGGGCATGGCTTTACAAGTAAGCGTTAGGAATCCCACCACAGAGCTGGAAATATGGAAATACTATATCTATCTATCTATCTGTCTGTCCGTCCGTCCGTCCGTCCTTCCATCCATCCATCCATCCATCCATCTATCTAATGGGTCTGGGTTTGGCACATACTATAATATTATGGGATATATAATATAAATATATAGTGTTATTATAGAGATCATGGAATGGTATACTATATACTGTATATAGTGTTCAATTTCCAAAGCCTAATATATACACCTAAAGTAAATGAACTTAATGTAGTGTGCTTTGTCCAGACCCCTAATATACCCCGCATGTATTACACACATTGGAAACCCCCCCTTTCAAAATCCTGCATTTGCCACTATACTGCATAACTTTTGCCCTGATCTGTGAATTAGAGTTGAGCTAAGAACCATCACCTCACTGCAATTCATCATGGTGTTGCCAAGATGTAACTTTCCATCTGTTTTCCTCTTATTTTCTGGCGCTGGATTCTGTCCAGATATTTAAATATAATGGAAAAATGATAACTGTTTTATTTTTTGCTTTAAAAGGTATGGGCCCAAAGTACAATTGCGCTGTTACATTTAGAAGTGCAACTAATATAAGTAGAAAAATTTAATGATATAGAAAATAACCTCATCTGTAGAAAAGGAGAAGGAGCCTTTAGACATTGATTGATATGCATGTGTATATAATACGAATAAATTATTTCCTCTAAATAAAACTCATTAATGAATAGTCATTAAGTAAAGACAGCAATGAGCAAAGCAAATTGTAATTGATTTCAGGGCAAATTTAACCTGTTTTTGACAGCTGTTTACTTTTATATCACTTTCCTCAGAGAGATTTTATCACCCATTTCCTGCATCAGGAGGTGATTTTAATAAGTCTTAGAGGAGAAAAAAAGAAAGCTGTTACTGTACTTATTAAAATGATATATTTTCAATTAGTAAAGATATAATTAATCACCTAAATTGTTTATCTGTTATTACATTTACTAAATATCTATGAAATAAAAGAACTACAAAACAAATCCTCATATAAGGTGTAAACTAAAATGAAAGTCTTTTCACACAGTTTAACAATGTTTTATTAAATACTTTCTTGCTAATAGATTAAACACAGTTCCCAAACAGGAGACACATGGGGTACCAATTAATGTATGGCATACCCCAATATTGTTTATCTACTACACAGTGGCTTGGTATTGCTGAATATTTAAGCTTTATTTAAACAGTAACATTCTTGAAGGCATGTGGGGCGGCATAACCTACCAATTGTTCCTATTGGGTGATTGTCCCGCTGTTCCAACTGCCTTCCAGTTTGTCCTGATAAGTGGGCTACACTGGAGGCAGGGTTTTTTTATTTCTATATAATCCCCCTACCCTCCCCTCCCTGTGCGGCATGGCAATGGGGGCGGGGCTAGGGCGGGAGAGAGGCGGGGCTTGGGCTGGACAGAAGTGGAGCTTATTTGTCTCGTTTTCTGGCTCCAAAATGTTGTGAGGTATGATGTGGGGTTGGAAAATATACCCTTCATCATGGGTTTTCAACCACGTCCTTAAGTACCACTAACACTGCATGTTTTCCAGGTCTCCTTGCTGGAGCACAAGTGGGTTCCTTACTGATTGGCATATGTAAAAAGATCCACAGGTGGTACTCACTATATCACTTGTGATTATGAGGAGACCTAGAAAGTATGCGCTGATAGTGGTACTTGAGGAGGAATTTCGAACCATCAGGAGTTTTGGGCCTGAGAGACGGGTTGCAGCGCTTTATCCCCATGGGTGACATCACATAGGGGTGAAGTGCCACAGACCTGGATTCCCCCCCCCAGTGGCGGCCCTGCTCTACATGACGGTATCATTTAGCGACAGAAGAGATGTTAGACTATATGCTCTAAAGAGGAAGGCATAGGCTACAATGTCGTCTTCATTATACGGAGTATGAATACTAAGTACTTAGTCAACAATGTTATCTATATAGTGAAAACCTGCCACAGTGGTTTATAATATCCTCATGGGACTTACCTGTTGATATGCAGTGACAGATAATACTGCTTCTGGATATATATTAAGCAGTTCATTATTAATGATTGGGCTATTTATACAAGGATAATTAGATTCCCATAGCCGTGTTACGGTATAAAATCTATTCACTTGATGTTTTTATTTAGAATATTTTTAAAAAGACCTGTGTGTGCACTGCTGTAAGTAATATTGATTTATGGTGATTTGGGAGAGGAAGGCTGTTAGGAAGGCGTGTCAGTAATAAACTCCAGTCTTTTATTCATATATTTAGAGACTAGATAACACACAGCAAATCACAATGATACTGCTGCAGCTGCATTATAAACTGGAGCCGTGGAGCTGTTCATTCAGGAGAACCCTTATTTCTAATTCATTGCTTACAACCATTGATCACAGGACGGACATGTTCTACTATAAGAATGAAAATGACACTGAATGGTTTTTTTTTATTTTGTCTTGGTTTTAACCTTTGTCAGAATAGTCATAGGTGAATAATAAAGTATAGTTTGTATAGTTCACACAACCACCTTTATAAAGAATGAGGTTTAATGTTGTAGCTATGTTTATTTTAATAGGGATTATATCAGAAAAATATCAAGGAAACTTTCATTTGTACTTAAACACAGTAAAGCTTTGTACACACTGGTGCTTTTTCTACCGATTATCATGCAGATCACATGATAAACAACAGTGACAAACTGACATTTTAGCAGTGTGTACTGTGAAGCAATGCTGTGATATTGTATATGGACCTTTTATTGGATTTTTGGGAGCAGCTAATTTTCATGATAAACGATGCTCAGATGTCGTCAGTTCTTAAAACAAATCTTCTAATACTTTCTGCTTTAGGTCTGGATTGTGGCCATTCTGACTGAAGCAGGGGGTTATGGGCAGGGGTGTCACAACTTTTTTTGGGGGGCAAGAATTTAGCCCTCCCACTGGCACCCCCATCTCATCTTGGTGCCCCCCACCTTGTTGTGTATAATGTGTATTTGTGCGGCGGCACCCCAGCAAAGGGGGCATGGCTAACCCATTGTTGGCGTGGTCACACCATTGGGGGGGGGGGTGGTGCTCCCCCCACCTTGTTGTGTAATATGTGTATTTGTGCCGTGGGTGGCTAACCCATAGTGGGTGTGGTCAACCCATTATGTCTGCAGTCCCCACCCAGTACTCCAATCGTGTCTGCCGGCCCCCCTCCCAGTATTCCCATGTGTCTACAGCCCCCCAGGATGATTCCACATCATGTCTTACCAGCCCCCCATTATGTGCCTCCAGCCCCAACCAGTATTCCCCATCATGTGCCTCCAGCCCCAACCAGTATTCCCATCATGTGCAGTATCCCCATCATGTTCTTCCAGCCTCCCAGTATACCCATCATGTGCAGTATCCCCATCATGTGCTTCCAGCCTCCCAGTATTCCCATCATGTGCAGTATCCCCATCATGTGCTTCCAGCCTTCCAGTATTCCCATCATGTGCAGTATCCCCATCATGTTCTTCCAGCCTCCCAGTATACCCATCATGTGCAGTATCCCCATCATGTGCTTCCAGCCCCCCAGTATCCCCATCATGCACCTCCATCTCCCCAGTATTTCCATCATGTCTCCAGCCCTCCCTCCCAGTACACTCATCCTATCTCCAGCCCCCCTCCCAGCATTCCCATCATGTGTCTCCAGCGCCCTCCAGTACTCCCATCAAGTGCTAAAAAGCTTCCCACCCAGCCAGTACTCCCATTAAGTGCTCCCCCCCCCCAAGTTTTACTTACCTTACCTGTGTCCTCCTTCTCCATGGTGCGCTCTCTCTTCCTCCTCATATTCGAAGTTCCTGTATGAGCGTCTGCGTCAGATACATAGACCAGCTGAAATCAGCTGCTATATGTAACTGCCGCGGCTCCTGTATGAGACTGCCGGTCTTCATAGCGGGGGTATGACCGGTCTGGCACCACATCCCCCTCGCTTACAAGGATCTCTGTTGCCTTCCACTGTCACCGGTCATGGGCGCCCTCCTTGATATTTGGGGGGGAGGTGAGGTGCCCCCTCGGCCCCTCTCCCTTCCAACGCCTATGGTTATGGGAAAGAAAAACAAGAGCTGTCTAGAAAGTGTAGTGTAGTGAGTGTAGTGTGTATGGCAGCACGTGAGGCTAATCATAACCACAAATCTGGAGTATAATTGTTTTAAATGATAAGAAACAGCCAGTGTGTACCCAACTTAAGCCTTTGGTAGTTTTTTGGTGCTATATGCAATATTTCTGCACTTAAAAACTATAAATATAAACATAATAATATATAAATATGTTCCAATTCCTTTATTAAGTCTATATACTCTGACAATGACTAGATAACTAGAGACCTAACAGTAAAGAAAAAGGAAATCTGATTATCCTCCTGACAATTGTCCATATAAAGTAATGTAATGCATACCCTCCAACATTTTTTTATAGAATATCGGTACACCTGGGGGGCGCATCTGGGAAGGGGGCGTGCCTTATCATATGAATGGGTGGGTCTTTAATCTGCTCTCATTTTCATGTATGATAAGGTGCAAAATCTCATTTTACACCTTATCATATGAGCTAAGGACAGGAGAGGGTCTTGTCACTTTATAGTGATCTGACTTTACAGAACTGGAAGGTGAGTATAGGGCGAAGGGAATTGCTGGGTCAGAATCCGGTACAAGAGCCTTATTAGCCATTAAAAAACGGTACTGTACCTGCTAAATAGGTACAGTTGGGTCTTTAATCTGCTCTCATTTGCATGTATGATGAGGTGCAAAATATCATTTTACACCTAATCATATGAGCTAAGAACTCACAGGAGAGGGTCTTGCCACTTTATAGTGATCAGAATCCGGTACAAGAGCCTTATTAGCCATTAAAAAACGGTACTGTACCTGCTAAATAGGTACAGTTGGAGGGTATGGTAATGCTATATAGCAAAAACAAGAATAAACAGAACAACTTAAAGTCAAACATGCATTTACTGTACAGCCAGAAAATCATTGTGAAAAGCTGTTCCCTCTCATCTTTCATAAAAAAGCTGAATCCTGTTTACGTTTCTCTCCATACCACAACAACTGTGCTGATTTTAGATTTGGACCAGTGAGCCAGACAACAAAAGCTACAAGGTTTTAAAAAAAATCATCAACTTCTACTAACACATTTCACATAACAGTAACATAAATTGGTTTCCTGAATCTTTTAAATGCTTCTGTGGTCAACCATCCCTATCAACACAATGCTTATTCTGCTTAATAGTTGCACATTTCAGCATTCAAATGCCAGTCATTTAAATTGCACTGAAAAACGTTTCTGCCTGAGTCAAATTACAAAACTGTGGAAGTTTTTGGTAGAACATGAAAGGGAATAACATTTAGAAAGTCACTTTAATACTGGCTATTTTCTGTCTGAAGGAGGGGTAAAAGGACACACACTGATAGAGTGTATAAGGGTAATACAGAATATCAGATTCCTAAGCCAATGGTTAGGGCAGCTAGGTACCCAGGTAAGCTCCAGACAGCAGCTATGGGCATTTCTATGTAATGCCATTGTACATTTAATACCTAGTTATTGCTTCTAAACACTGCAGTCAATTTCAAAATTCATACACAGCAGAATGAATGCTTGTCATATATTTATATAGAGCATAAACTATTCCACACTAATTCTAAGCCTGCAATGCTTTTATTAAGTAAGAGATGCTCTGCTACTGTTCACATTTAAAGGTGTTAACTGGCAAGAAAAAAAATGATCTGAAGATACAGTGTGGCACTTTAGCAAAGAAAGTGACTGACAGTAGAATATATGGTAGTACAAAATGCTTTCTTGTATTGTATTATAGCATTCCATGTCATGTATATCTTTCCTGTTCAGCTGTACATTTAATTAAATATTAACAAGCTGGGGAAAAACTGCTATAAATGATAGAATAATGTATGAATAGGTATTTTCTTCTAACTGATGTAAAGATTCAAATGACAAACTGATCCCATGATCCCTAAGAAATGCTGCCAGTATAAGGCAGATCCTTTTCAAGAACTGTAAAAGACATTCATAGATATCTCATGCAGATAGGCTTCATTACTGATATACTGAATGTCTATCTATCTATCTATCTATCTATCTATCTATCTATCTATCTATCTATCTATCTATCTATCTATCTATCTATCTATCTATCTATTTATTTTTGCTTTGCAATCATCCTGTCTTTGGTTTAGCAGTTTACTCTGGAGTTACCCTTAGGCAGCATGGAGATATTGGGTATATTGCTTTAAATGTAGGTAGTTCGTGTTGTTCCACCTACTCCCAATGGCTTCATATTACTCCTGTATCTCTGCCCAGTGGCTGACACATTCTGCAGCAGACCATAATCATTTGTTGACTCTGGTTTAGGAATCAGAGAGAGCAAGTTCAGTTTTGGGTACATAAGCCTATAATAATGAGATAAGGAGTGTCAGAAACTGTGTTGCATACTCAGAACTGGGGGCATTACTGTGTTGCATACTCATATGAACTGGGGGCATTACTGTGTTACATACTGATGTGAACTGGTGGCCTTACTGTGTTTTATACTCATATGAACTGGGGGCATTACTGTGTTACATACTGATGTGAACTGGGGGCCTTACTGTGTTGCATACTCTTATGAACTGGGGGCATTACTGTGTTGCATACTCATATGAACTGGGGGCATTACTGTGTTGCATACTCATGTGAACTGGGGGCATTATTTTGTGGCATAATCAGGTAAACTGTGAATATCACTGTGGGGTATAATCTGGTAAACTGGGGGCATTACTGTGTTGCATACTTATGTGAACTGGGGGCATTACTGTGTTGCATACTCAGATGAACTGGGGGCATTACTGTGTTGCATACTCAGATGAACTGGGGGAATTACTGTGTTGCATACTCATGTGAACTGGGGGCATTACTGTGTTGCATACTCATGTGAACTGGGTGCATTACTGTGTTGCATACTCATGTGAACTGGGGGCATTACTGTGTTGCATACTCATGAACTGGGGGCATTACTGTGTTACATACTGATGTGAAATGGGGGCATTATTTTGTGGCATAATCAGGTGAACTGTGAATATCACTGTGTGGTATAATCTGGTAAACTGGGGGCATTACTGTGTTGCATACTCATGTGAACTGGGGGCATTACTGTGTTGCATACTCAGGTGAACTGGGGGCATTACTATGTTGCATACTCAGGTGAACTGGGGGCATTACTGTGTTGCATACTCAGGTGAACTGGGGGCATTACTGTGTGGCATAATTATGTGCACTGAGGGTATTATTGTGCGGCCTAATCTTGTGAACTGGGGGCATCACTGTGTCACATAATAATGTAAACTGTGAGGCGCACAGAAAAAGAGGGCACAAAAATTAAATAACGATAAACCTAAAAATGTTCTAAGGTCCCTGTATATGATTTACTGTATTACAGAAGCAGCCAAAAGTCTTAGAATTTTAACACTTTTGCTGTTACCTTTATACTATCGGAGTCAATTGGATTAGAATGCAAATTGCATCAATTTGCAACTGCTAACATGTGTCTAGATACCTGTCTCCAGAAACGTGAGGCATTCATTTAATCAGGGTAGCTTACAGCTACAGTGATAGTTATTTAATGTAGCTGCACTTCCAGCCCAGTAACTCCCTATATAGAATTCCTTCACACTTCAGAGGAACAACATTGTTGGGCTCTGCAAACAAGTCTATGTAAACACTACAGTGCTGCATCCACTGGGGAGTAAAATGCCATGTCACATCTCTGCAGTGTTGTGTCAAACACACGTGTCCTATTATCTAGGCCAAGCTAGACTATATATAACATCGTAAGATCTCTTTTCTGAGGGATACTTACTAAATGAATTATAAGTGACACAAGCCATACATTTCTTTATAAAGATATATCAAAAGAACTCATTTTGCCAGTCACTTGCAAGTGCAAGTATCGTGAGTTTCAGCTAATTGGATGGCCACATTAAAGATACGCATATACTTTGTGTACTATATATAGTTTTGTAGTGTATTGTTGTTATTGTATATAAGCCACTAAAATTGTTTCAGCATTGAAAATAGGTCACATTGCACGCTATTTTATTATAATACTCTGTATTTTCTTTTGTCATGTAAAGTCACGCTCACACCAATGTTTGCATTGCTACATATCATAGGAGAGCTGTCACATGCTTTGCCTCCAAGTGACTGGTTTGCAAAAGACCTAAACTAACCACACTGGGGCTGATCCAGAGTTGGAAGTAACATACCCTCCAACTGTACCTATTTAGCAGATACAGTACCATTTTTTAATGGTCTGTATCGGCTAAAAGGGCTTCTGGCCCGGCAGTTCCCTCCCCCTATACTCAACGTCCAGTCCTGCAGCATCTGATCACTATAGCGGAGCTGTGGGGACAGACTCCTACAGCTCTGATAAAGTGACATGCAACTTTCCTGTGAGCTCTTAGCTCATATGATAATGTGAGATTTTACTCCTTATCATGCATGCAAATGAGAGCAGATTAAAGCCCCTTCCCTCCACTGGCCAAACCATGCCCCCTTCACAGACCCTCCCCTCAGGTGTACCAATTTTCCATTAAAAAAAAAGGGTATCATCAAAAGAATGAGCAAATCTGCACCTTGCCCAAACCACATTTAAACTGCAGGGGGAAGAAAATCTGAAAAAGTGCACACAGAATGAGCATAACACAAACTAGAGTATAAATATAAAACCGTCCTGTATTTGTGAGCAATAAGAAAAAACTATAATTATTCTTCATGCATGTATAAAAATGTTATTAACTTGCACCCCTCACATTGCAACATGGTTTGACCAGCTGTAGATTTGCACCTTTTGGTGCAGTTATTCCTAAATCTGGATCAGCCACACTGGGCCGCTCTGGAACGGTTATTCAAGTGGAGCAGTTTAGGTACAGACACATAACAGTCAAGCACAATGCTATGTGTGAACACTTAATTTACAATGCAATACCTTCAGTGAAGACTGTGCAAAGTTTGGATTGGGATTATTTGCAGGAGCATGCCCTTAATATACACTGACTAGTACACTCTCTACCAGGGGTGTATCTTTGGGTCAAGTAAGGGACTGGAACCCCCCCATTACCCATTCACTCTCAGTCTCCCAGTACTCCCATCATGTG
>WWET01001622.1:163704-204435 GCA_011038615.1 Limnodynastes dumerilii
ATAATAATAATAATAATTAGTTTTAGGGACATTGTTTAAGAGTTGCCAAGAATGACTAAGGACCGTATTCACAGATAAGATTTTGCGTGGTTTTCTGTGCGTATATTTAGGAGAGGATTAACTGCACATAAGTAGTAACTTTTTCTATGCCAGTTACGTAGGATTTAGGCACGGACTCCTGAATCGTACTTAGGGGCATACGTACGGAGGGGCGTGGTTGTCTTCCGTACATGTGAAGTTACGTGAAGTTGGGTGAGTCAAGGTATTTTAATGAGCTTTTAAGGGTGCGGTTAGTCATGTACGCACGTACGGAAGTAACATACGCATGTAAGTACACACATACATTTAAGGGGGGCCCTATGGAAGCGTAAGTCACCGAATCCTCGTCCATGCTAGGGGAGTGTCATGGGAGTTGCCTTGCCACATGTGTGCGTATATTTGCATACTTTAGATACACGCATCTCTGAATCCAGTCCTAACACCTTATTAAAAAGTGCAGCAGTTCTTTCTTTTGCAGCATTTCCAAAAACTGAAAAAGTAAAACGTATTGAAATGTCTAAATATGTGGGGCAGAAGCATAAATAAAATGTACATTTTGATTCCGCCAGACCCGGCAGGAAAGCCTGGTTCTGCAGCAAATACCATCACCGGCTAGGTGCAACCTCTGGAGCAATGGCATCCTTGGCTTTCGTCTATTTATCCTCACTAATGTTTCCAACAATGTATGAACAATCTCTGTTTCAGCCTTTTTGTGAACTCTAGCCAGGCCCGCCCCATCCATCAACCGGCGCATGCACAGTCTCTTATAACCGCTAAGCACATGTGCAGAATGGTGCCTGAACTGCGCATGTGCAGACAGTGGCTGTTTAGCTGTTTGTAAACAGCACTCAGCACTAGGCGCTGTTTATAAATTATTTTAACAGACATCCGCTCCTGCACTCTCAGAGCTGCATCTACCCGCTACACTATATTAGTAGCGTGCCGTGACTCAGTAGATGCTGCCGGAGAGTAGAAGCAAAGGGATTGGCCGGAGCCACTATCCATTAGTACGTGGTTATTCTTACTAACCTCTGCCACTATTTCTTCCCGTGAGTGTTACAGTATATGATCAGAACATTGTAATTAAGTCTGGATCTGGTCTATGATATAAATTAATAAAGACAAGTGTTGGCATTCCTCCCATAAACATTTTTAACAATAAATGTTATCGGAAATAACATGTGAGCAGGACCCTCCATCCTAGTGTTGTTCCCTCCTCCACTCCCCCTTCACTTCGTACCCTCTTGTCCCCCTCTGCTACCCTTTTACCCCATCCCCACCTGGTGGCTCCCTCTCAACCTCTCACTGCACTCTGTCCCCTCCTCCCTGATCTAACAATCTAGACACCTTGCATTTTCCTTGTGTTCTTTGCTTGCTTCACTTTATTGTATTTTTGTGATATTTTTATATTCAGATTGTATTTTATTATGTACTATGCTGTCCATCCCTGCCCTGTATGTCTATACTGTATTTTGATTTATTTTGTGCTGCGCTGCGGATACTTTGTTGCGCCTTATAAATAAACGATAATAAATAATAATAAAATCTGACACGGAATACATGTTGTCAATAAGATAATATGCACAAGATTTACCAATAATACACTATGTTAAAATACATTTTTATTACATCTGGATATTGTACAGTATTTAGTAGATTGTTATTTCTGTCCTTATGAATACTGGTAGTAAAATAACCCCCTTTTGCTATTATTTCTAGAATGATATGCTCCACATACCTGCTGATGATTAAATGTCTGCAGCAGAAAAAGGAGACTGCATCCACATACTACAGATAATCACACCACTGCTTACATAAATCAACAATGCAGACACATCCAGGATTCCTTATTATCATAATGGCTGCATTAAATAAAGAGGGAGGAAAGAACGCATTACTTTTTACAGGCTTTGCTTACCGTGGAAATACAATTGGATGTCGCTTATTTTGACATTTTCTGTTGATTTAAAAAGTATTCTGTGCTGTTTAAAGCACATTATCTAAACAAACCATTTCTTCTCTCTCTCTCTCTCTCTCTCATTTTTTTTTAAAGAAATATGCTTCATATTCTTTATTTATACTTAACACAGGTTAAGATCCATTCTAATGGCATGTCACCCATGGGAGCAATTAGATGACCCATGGTTCACTACAGTCTTTGCAGAAATGGAATTAACCTTTGTTTGTATCTGGAAATATCTTCTTCTTCAGAAGTGAGCAAGCTGTGGCATTAAAGCTGTTGTGGAACTAGAATAACCAGCATGACCCATTACTCCACAACATCTAAAGTGCTACCAAACAACACAGCTTTTATTTAAGATGCACTTATTATTCAATATAATAAGATATTCAAATAGATATATTTGTATTTAATGCACAACATGTTTATGATTTTCCTCTATTAAGAATGCAAAATGTTACATTGCAAGAAGTGCAAATACATTTATATTTTGTTTTTTTTATGCAGAAAAAATATTGCTTTTACAGGTAGGTAGTATTGACAGAAAGCTCCTGGTTAAGGAGGGTGATACACTCAGAGCTGTTACTCTCACAACCTAACATATTATACCCCCACAGTTATACCATCACTCTCCCCACCTAACATATTACACTCCTGCAGTTACACCATCACTCACCCCACCTAACATATCATACCCCCACAGTTACACCATCACTCTCCCCACCTAACATATTATACCCCCACAGTTATACCATCACTCTCCCCACCTAACATATTACACTCCTGCAGTTACATCACCACTCTCCCCACCTAACATATCATACCCCCACAGTTACACCATCACTCTCCCCACCTAACATATTATACCCCCACAGTTACACCATCACTCTCCCCACCTAACATATTATACCCCCACAGTTACACCATCACTCTCCCCACCTAACATATTATACCCCCACAGTTACACCATCACTCTCCCCACCTAACATATTATACCCCCACAGTTACACCATCACTCTCCCCACCTAACATATTATACCCCCACAGTTACACCATCACTCTCCCCACCTAACATATTATACCCCCACAGTTACACCATCACTCTCCCCACCTAACATATTATACCCCCACAGTTACACCATCACTCTCCCCACCTAACATATTATACCCCCACAGTTACACCATCACTCTCCCCACCTAACATATTATACCCCCACAGTTACACCATCACTCTCCCCACCTAACATATTATACCCCCACAGTTACACCATCACTCTCCCCACCTAACATATTATACCCCCACAGTTACACCATCACTCTCCCCACCTAACATATTATACCCCCACAGTTACACCATCACTCTCCCCACCTAACATATTATACCCCCACAGTTACACCATCACTCTCCCCACCTAACATATTATACCCCCACAGTTACACCATCACTCTCCCCACCTAACATATTATACCCCCACAGTTACACCATCACTCTCCCCACCTAACATATTATACCCCCACAGTTACACCATCACTCTCCCCACCTAACATATTATACCCCCACAGTTACACCATCACTCTCCCCACCTAACATATTATACCCCCACAGTTACACCATCACTCTCCCCACCTAACATATTATACCCCCACAGTTACACCATCACTCTCCCCACCTAACATATTATACCCCCACAGTTACACCATCACTCTCCCCACCTAACATATTATACCCCCACAGTTACACCATCACTCTCCCCACCTAACATATTATACCCCCACAGTTACACCATCACTCTCCCCACCTAACATATTATACCCCCACAGTTACACCATCACTCTCCCCACCTAACATATTATACCCCCACAGTTACACCATCACTCTCCCCACCTAACATATTATACCCCCACAGTTACACCATCACTCTCCCCACCTAACATATTATACCCCCACAGTTACACCATCACTCTCCCCACCTAACATATTATACCCCCACAGTTACACCATCACTCTCCCCACCTAACATATTATACCCCCACAGTTACACCATCACTCTCCCCACCTAACATATTATACCCCCACAGTTACACCATCACTCTCCCCACCTATATTATACTCCCACAATTACACCATCACTCTCCCCACCTAACATATCATACCCCCAGAGTTACACCATCACTCTCCCCACCTAACATATTATACCTCCACAGATACACCCTCACTCCCCCAATTAACATATTATACCCTCAGATTTACACCATCATTCTCCCCACCTAACATATTATACCTCCACAAATACACAATCTCTCCCCAAACCTAACATACTCTACCCCCCCACAGATACACCATTATTCTCCCCACCTAACATATTAAACCCCCTTCCCCTTGTCACAACCCTCTCTCTACATTACAATTCCACAGCTACACCACTCTCCCCACAATAAATATCCCCACAATATATATCATAACACAGCCTTCTCCTGCTTACATATTGTATCCCTTTGTCATGCAAACATGATTGACTAAGACTAATTATAAATGATTTTCGGACTATTAATTACCCTAGTGACCACCATAAAATACACACAATGCACTCTATTAAACACAATTAAACTTGAAAACAAACTGCATCCAAGTGACCACCATACAACACAGACTGCAATAGTAAACACATCTCTCGCCGGGAGCCACGTGTCGCCCATCATACTGTCAGTGTACACCCGGGTCCCCTGCAGTGTGAAAAAGGTAATTCCATGGTCTGTGACAATGCAATATCCTAGGTTGTAAGAGCCAGGATAATGCCGGGCTGGTGATGTGAAAGTGGTATTATACAGTAATTTAAATTGAACACGGAACACACCCACTTCAAATCTGTCCCACAGGGTTTTGGCAAGGTGCAGAACAATTTTCTAAACAAGGCCCTGTGCATGTAACTCTTCCCAAAGAAACAAAAAAACACAGACCTTATTAATTCACACCGCAATATAAAAAAATAAAGTCTATATTTTTTTAAGCCAAGAACAGCTGCTCTGCTTGTGTGTTTTTTCCTGAAACAGTACAAACTTTTCATTTAATCAGATTGTCTAATAAAGAAGTCTATCCATATGTTCTCCCCTATTTTCTTTGAGAAACACCATTACTTACTGAACTATTGCTGTATTTTTTAAATGTAATTTATTCTTTGATCTTCTGTAATGTTTAGAATAAGGATGACAGCCACTTATTCCTTTATAGTTCTATGAACTATTTTTTTTGCATGCCAATTAAACTAAGAAAGAGCTCACTGCTCGGCTGATGATGCTCTCTGTTACACAGCACTTAGGATGCATTACTTTACAGTACAGAATTCATAATTACATTTTTTTTTTTTATTTCTCTTTAATTCAAAGAAACCACTTTCTTAAGCACAAACATTTTAAAGAGCATGCAAAAATATTTAAATAACGAAGACAGGCTTGACATGAAAGAATGCTTCTGTAAGTTCAAGTACAGGCAATATCTCAATGGAACGCATTGAAATTAATTACAGGCATGTCATATTATTTAGAAGGCACAGAATGGGATCATTTGAACAAATTGCAGTTTATGTTACTTTGATGTATGCTGTTTTAACCCTTTTTGGTCAAAAAGCAAATGATATACAATACAGCTTCTTGAGCACATAATAACAGCCTTAGCTTACTTGCAACGAGGCTAGCATCTACCTATATTGTGTTGTGCCACATACATTACAGTAATATAATGTATTCAGTTATATATGAAATAAAGGTTAATATTGAAGCAAATAAGGCCATATTTATAAAGCACAACATACTTTCTGATTTCAGTTAAGACAACTTGAAACCTATAAGTACAATTCCAGAGCATTACACCAAACAGCAAATAGAGGACTGGCTTTGTTATATTCACTTACAAGTCACACAAACACATTTAAGATCCAATAGAGACGTTTTTAAATACAAGTCTATTCATCGGGCTTGACAGAAGTGAAATTTGGAAGGCAATATGGGTAAAGGGTTTGCGTTCAATAGAGGAACACTTGGGACGTGTGCATTTGGCATACTCTAGCTGCTACAACAGAACACCAGTTTTTATGTCACTTTAGTATTAGCTCCACATGAGCACACAGAGAGATGAAAGGGAGAAAATGTGCTGCCCCTGCTCTTTGAAAATGTGCTGTCCCTTCTGCACAATACATCCTGTTATTATTGCCAAGAATAAGGGCTACCTGTAGTTGACTCTGCACCTGATCCATGTGATGTGGCGATGTAGTGGTCATCAATCTTGGCTCTTTGTTTACTGTGCATTGTGCTTATATTCCTTATAGCTAGCTGTTCTAGAACAATGCCTATGAATGGACACTGGTGGGTGTCAGTCATGCACTATATTGCACAGACTGCTGTGCGAACACTGCACCTCCTGCATTTAAGTGGATAATTCCATTTTCTGGCACTTTATGCCTTGAATTGTATAGATGCTCTTAGATTTTCAGAAAGTATATCAGCAGAAGATGCACTGGCACAGGGAGGACTTGGTGACAGTTTAGACATATCGGGACGTAATCAACAATGTGATAAAAACAGCAACTGATAGAAAACAGACACCAGTACCCGCGCTACCACCTAGCAGCTGTTACAACACCCTAAAAGAACAAAACGTTCCACTTTTTTCTTAATATAAGGAAAAAGTTCCAAACCAGAAATTTACCTTAAGACATATAATGAAAGTTATATCAAGGGGTGTAACTGCGCTATTTAGTACCACAATGTAACACCTGAGGCTTTACAAGACTGTCCAAACACGTTCCTACTTAAAAAAGATGGGGCATATCACACTAGGGTCCCTTTCTCGTTTACTTTTTATGTGGACGGGAACTTCACCAAAGCGGAAGGAATCCTGTGGAATTAAAGGTTACATCTGGAAAATAAAAATGACATATTGTTACGGACATTTGCCCCATCTTTTTTAAGTAAGAACGTGTTTGGACAGTCTTGTAAAGCCTCAGGTGTAGCCCTTATTCTTGGCAATAATAACAGGATGTATTGTGCAGAAGGGGCAGCACATTTTCTCCCTTTCTTCTCTCTGTGTGCTCATGTGGAGCTAATACTAAGGTACTAAATAGCGCAGTTACACCCCTTGATATAACCTTCATTATATCGGGACGTATTCACAGATGTGTATGTATAAAGTATGCAAATATACGCACGTATGTGGCAAGGCAACACCCATGACACCACCCTCACACGGACAGGTTTTCAGTGACTTACGTGTCCATAGGGCAATCTTAAGTCTACGTGTGTAGTTATGTGCGTATTTTCCTTTCATACGTGCCTACATGACAAACCGTGCCCATATTAGTCCATTTAAATGCCTCCCCCCGCCCACTGTCACTAATGTATGCACGTACGGAAGACAACCATGCCCCTCCGTACGTATGTGACTAAGTCCGATTTACAATTTGGGGAGTAATGGACTTCTGTGCCCAAACCTACGTAGCTTGCGTAAAAAAAGTTACTAAGCATGCGCAGTTCAACCGTACCTAAAAATACGCATGGAAAAAGTAGCAAAAGCGTAAGTGTGAATCCGGATCATCGACAGTGCCCCAATTTTTGGCTGAAAGTCCCAAAATTCATTTTTTTACCTTGATGGTTAAACTTTGACCTATACTTTTACTTTACATTTTTCAGTAGGTGAAGGATTCTATCAGGCCAACCTAGTGACCACAACTAATGCACAGTAATGCAGTATTTCATAGACCTGGCAGAATTGGTGGTGCTAGTATAAGTACAGCTTAAGTTTGGAAAAGAAGGATTTACACTTTTTATTTTGCATTTCAGTTTCAAGGTTTCATGGGGCTGCTTAAGAACTGAGATGGATACAGACACCTGGCGTCATTCCCAAGCAGACACAGAATGTGTTTAATAATACACAAAGGTTGGGGAGACACTAAGTTCCAATGCTGGATTGAAATCCGATCCACCTCCATAAAGTCAATAGCATATATTGATGGGCAGACTTGACATTGAAGGATGGTATACCATCTACTTTGTTTATCATGCAGTAGAAGCGATCTTAATTGTTTTTGAGGCATTGACTTCACATATTGATTTTTGGCATACAAATACAATTCATCTTGATATACAAGTATTATAAGTCAGCTGTGGGAGTGGTAAGGAATAAGACTATCTGTTCCAAGCAAAACATTTGGAAGGTGTGCTCTGGCACATAATGTAACTGCGTGGTGGTAGAGATTTCAGGGGATGACACAAACACTGGATAATGCCATCATGTATGCAAGACTCTGATAAACATCACCCCTCCCCATGACTTATTTTCACACTGTGACATTAATATACAATAACTATATGCAAGAGTGATTGAAATCTCCCTTGTGTCCTTCAAAATACAGGAATCTTCGAGTAAAATTATCTTTATCCAAGAAGGTGTTATTTAACTTGACGTCCCTGGATTTTCAATGCTAAAGGATCAAAACGATCGCATTGTCTACTAAAAGCTAGTCATTAATTATATTTATGGTCAATGCCTCTGAATTTTTAATAGCTGCATGCTGGTTTCAAGTGTTCCTGAGCTGTGCAGAGAAAGATTCACTCATAGCTATTAGTAGAGCTAAATCACTTTACTTTCTGTTACCCTTTCGTGTCCAAGTATCCAGTAAAATACTCTTTTGCCGTAAATGACAATATATTTTTAAGATAGTGACCAAAAACTTCTGTATTTATAATGCATAGCTTATAGCTGTATATTTAGGTTAGAGGATGTCTAAGCAGAGGGTGTTTTCTGTGCAGTCAGATTGTTATAAATCAGATTTTGCAATCTGCACATGCACAGGCATCTGAGTGACCCCGTTATAACGTAATCCATCGATCCAGATTTACGTCAGAAAACAATTCCAACATCTTCCAAAAGGGGGAGTGTTGTGTTCGCAAGTGGCAGGCTCTTAGTATTACAGGACCAGATTCAGAGACTGAAAATAAGAGAGGAAAGTTACTCCTGGGCAAAACCATGCTGATTTTAGGGGGAGTCAAGTTAATAGTATTCTTTGCATGCAGGGAGATATCTTTGAATTGCTTACTGCACACAGATACTGACCAGCTTTACTATCACACTGTTATTTAGACTTGGGCTGGGAAACATCACCTCTCAACTCTAATACTGTTTGCAACATATTCAATTTTACTCCCCTGAAATCGACATGGTTTTACCCAGGAGTTACTCTTCTCTCTATTTTCAGTCTCTAAATCTGGTCCACAATGTGCAGCACAGGCAAGATATTGTACTCTGAAAACAACAAGCACAGTGAAACTGACAAGATGTTCTAATAGGATGATGCAGCCAGTAAATTATATATACAGAGATATGGTAATAAGCTGGGAGAACTAACCTTAAGAATGATAAGAAATATGGGTGTGGCTCACAACTGATAACTTTTTGTTTAGTACTGGCTGGGAAACCAATTGCTTTCGCCCGGCGGAGGAAAAGAAATCAATACAGTTGATATAGAAAACGCTGCGCCGAAAGGTGAGTATAAATCTATTCCCAACCCTTACCCTAATCCTTCCCTAACCCTCCCCTTACATTACCCGAACCCTAATGCTCCCTGCCTCGCAGCCTAACCATAAGACTCCCCTCCCTGCAGCCTGATCCAAAGACTCCCAACCCCCTCAGTCTAACACTAAGATCCACCCCCCCCAACAAACTAAGACTAGACCCCCTCCCCACATGCTGACCCTAACCATAACCTCCCCCTTTCCCTTATTCTAACCCTATTCCTTCCTTTCCCCAGAGCCTAAACCTAAAAGTCCCCGGAGACTGTTACTTACTTCTCTGGTCTCCAGATGGGGTTGGTGACGGGTCCGATGGGTCTCTTACGGCGGTGGCATTTGTGAAAAATAAATGGATAATATGCTGATCGGCATACTTACCCATATAGGAAAAAAACCAAAATGGCTGTATATTCGAAATAGAGAAAGCTGAAAATAAGCTTTCAGCTGTCTCTACTTCTAAAACAGCCGTTTCTGGCTGCAAACTCCATTCCAAGAAATATAAATGTATAAAATGTACTCAGATTACTTCAATGAGAATAGAGCAGATTACAGGCAAGGTGAAAAACTATTATATGTTATACGCTTTATAGCTAGCTAAAAGTATCAATGTCCCACTTCAGGTGATGAACTTCAACATTGCTCAGCATATACACCTATAAAACCTCTCAGGCATATAAACCAAAAGTGAAACCGGAGACAAGACAGTAAAAGAAAACATTATTTAATAATCTCAATCAATAAAAGTAACTAATAAAATACAATTGCACATGGTTCAGAAGAGGATGTCAGTCCCTAAAACAGTCACTCGCAACCCTCCTTAAAACAGCAAGTCCCGGTTAAGCTGTGTTTAGAGGACGGAAGACGGAGCATTCATACTTCCTGCTAACACTCCTGATGGTTAATTGATTTTGATTAAATAACCTAGCTAAGCGTATACCGTGCCTTATATTGGGTGCATTATACAAAGAAAAGAAACAGATAAACTATATTCATACATGATAAAAAAAAAGCTATAAAGTGAATACTGTATAAATGTTTTTCACCTTGCCTGTATTCTGCACTATTCTCATTGAAGCAATCTGGTTATATTTTATATATTTATATTTCTCAGACTTTTAACTCTTAAGGTTACTGCTCCTAGTTTCTTACCATTTGTCTGTATATGTAGAGAGATTGTACTGTGTTCTGATCCAGACTTAAGTTAGGGTGCTGAGGTCTGAAGTCCATGTACATGACAGAAGTGATTAGTGACCTGTTTGCACAGATGCTTGGATACAGCTGGGATCAACTCTCATGCTGCGTTCAGAGATTCAATTGCAGCAAAACTGGATCCTAGCTAAAGCTAAAAGGGCCTGATCCAGAGCTGCGAAAATTCGCACGGCGGGCGAATGCGTACGTTCGACCGTGCGAATAAACATGCACGCCCCTAACACTCCCATAGTAAAGTACCTGCTAACGGCGCCTATACCCTACACTGGGTACGACCGTCGGCCGTACGAAATTTCGCACAGAATACGCTGAGCGTACGGGCTTAGCACGCCCATACTGTACAATTTAAATGGCTACCCCCGCCTCCGTGTAGTAAAACGAGCGCCCAGGCGACCGTCGTACTGAACGCACGCCCCTTGAGCGAATATTTCGCTCACAATACGACCGCTATTCGCTCATGACGTCCAGGCGACCGGAAGCTGTCATACTGGGCATGCGCGGTGCAAATTTTTTCACGAATTTTCGCTTACGATGAGCGTACGCTCGCTTGCGGTCGTAGCTCTGGATCAGGCCCAAAGTCACTGTGAAATTGAAATCACACAAACAAGAACATGATCATAAAGTCACAGTCACTAAGGTAACCAGTAGGAGGATTGGTGCTAGCATTTTTTTTATATGTTGCATGAAGAAAAATAATCATTGTTCTAATAGATACTCTAGAAAACATGGTTGACTTAGAAAGATAATGGGCCTGATTCAGACTTGAGAAGGAGTTTGAAATTAAGGGCCTGATTCACATTTAAGAAGCTTCTGCTTCTTAAGTGCATATTTGGCCAAAATGACCTACTGGGCAATAGACCTATGTCACTCGTAAGTGTCATAAGATACCTAAAAACGGGGATGGGGGGTGCGGGCAAGTTGGGGGTTGGAAGAGTGAGTTAGGTGCGCATCTGCCCGCACCTAACTCACTGTTAAGTGTGAATCAGGTCCTAAGAGAGGAAAGTTACACCTGGGTAAAACCATTTTGGTTTCAGGGGGAATCAAGTTAATTGTATTCTTTGCATGCAGGGAGATATATTTGAAATGCTCACTGCACACAGATACTGACCAGCTTTACATTTACACTTTTATTTAGACTTTGGCTAGGAAATGCCATCTCTCAACTCTAATCGCCAGATTTACTAAGCTGTGGGTTTGGAAAAGTGGAGATGTTGCCCATAGCAACCAATCAGATTCTAGCTGACATTCTATAGTATGTAACAAGAAAGTGAGAGCTAGAATCTGATAGGTTGCTATGGGCAACACTTTTCTAAACCCGCATCTTAGTAAATCTGGCCCTAATACTGTTAACAACAGATTAAATTGGACTCCCCCCAGCATGGTTTTGCCCAGGAGTAATTGTCCTCTCTTATTTTCAATCTCTGAATCTGGTCTCATAAAACTATTGTTGGTTTAGCCCAAATACTTCAAACTTTCTTGTGCAGTGCATTCCCTGGCCAACCATACAATGTGCTGTAATATTCTGAGGAGATATATCAACATGTAACCAGTTATAAGGAAAATGTACAACTGGCACTGGTTACTGTGCACCTAATTTACCTTGGTGCTGGGCAACATATACTCCCAAATCACTAAATCAGACTCCTTTTATGTGTCTCACTGTTCACATAAATATGCAGGCTGGTGCTAGGCCACCCTTCCTGCTTGTCACCCCTCCCCTTCCTCCTCTGCACAGCAGGAAGAGCATGGAAAGTAACCTGAGAGACACCATTTTATGAAATCCTGGAGTGATTCCACAACCCTGCTCCCCCCTGCAGTCTTACTCTATTGTGCCCTGAGTTACAATGCACCAGGGCTCCTCAGTGCTGCTCCCTAGGTGGCTACGTAAACTTTCCTAGTTGTAATTTAAATGTGTCACCCAGCTATGCCATCATTTGGCACATTAATATCCTTGGTTTAAATAATCATGCCATGCAGTAATGTAACCACTTTCAATGATCATGCCAGACTGTAATGTAACAATTCCCATGATCATGCCACACAATAATGTAACCATTTCCCATGATCATGCCATACTGTAATGTAACAATTCCAATAATAATGCCACTCTATAATGTAACAATTCCTATGATCATGCCACATTTTAATGTACACAATCCCCATGATCATGCCACACAGTAATGTAACCAATTCCCATGATCATGCCACACTGTAATATAACCAGTTCCCATGATCATGTCACACTGTAATGTAACTAATTACCATGATCATGCCACAAGTCTCTGCCCCTTTTGGCGCTACATACTAATATCCCTAACACATGCATACATACACAAACACACACTAGGGTTAATTTAGTCAGCAGCATACAACATACACATCTCTGTGCTGTGAGGCACAATTGATACTCACTGAGCCACCGTGCTGCCCTGTACTACGCTATGCACCTAACTGCTGTGTGCCCATGCAGGTCTAGTGCGAATTCCTGGCGAAAAAATATTACGAAGGAAGAAATATTGACACGAGTTTCCCAAATCCTAAAATCCTGACAAGTTAAAAATACCGACACCTAAAATCTCTCCACATGTCATTGACTGACCCATAAGAAATCCAGACAACTTAAATCCCGAAACCTAAAAAATCCAGACAGAAATGTTGACAATTAGAATTCCGACTTGAAATAATAATGCCGACACGGAAGAAATGCTGACAAATGAAATTCCCGACAGTTTGGATTCTGACATTTTTGAGTAGTTATAACTTAAAAGTCCCTTTTTGACAGTTAAGCACCGCTTTCTAGTTCAACTACCCTTATGCTAATTCTTACCATAACCCTCCCCTTCTATTACCCTAAACCTAACACTTACTTCCCCACAGCCTAACCCTAAAGTCTCCTCTTCTGCGATCCATCCCCTCCCTGCAGCCTAACCTTAAGTCTTCCCTTCTGCGATCCATCCCTACCTTGCAGCCTAACCCTAAGTCTCCTCTTCTGTGATCCATACCCTCCCTGCAGCCTAACCTTAAGTCTTCCCTTCTGCAATCCATCCCCACCTTGCAGCCTAGACCTAAGTGTCCCCTTCTGCAATCCATCCCATCCCTGCAATCTTACCCTAAGTCTACCCTTCTGCAATCTGTCCCCTTACCGCAGCCTAACCCTAAAACTACCCAACTCACCTGTCATTAGAAAGTGTTGCAAAAAGGTGACAATGAAAATTGTTATCAATATATATAGTATATAACTGTCGGGATTTGTTCAGTGTCAGTATTATGAACATGTCGGGTATTTTAGCTGTCGGTAGTTTAAGTCTAGGGAATTTATTTTTGTAGGTAATTTTACTAGTCGGTAATTTTTGTTGTCAGTACTTTTTCCATGTCGGGATATCTTCGATAGGGAGACTTGTGTTAGTATTTGTTCCGTCTGGATTTTTTGCGCCAGGAATATGACTACCACCGACCGACCCATACACTATGAGCTGCAAATGCTTGCAGTCCAAAGGAACTGTTGAATTGCATACAACCGGCCCCACTTTTTCAAACAAAGCTATGGCATGCACATTGTGGGTACATCCGTTTCAGCTCCTCACTGGGTGGAATATAAGTACAATTATTCTCATCTGGGAGGTGCTGGGGAATCCATATTTTTTGTATGACCTTGTATATTCTGCTTCATACACAACTCATGATAAATACTTTGCACCTGCAGACATTGAAAAAGCAAGAATTGTGTTCTCAAAGTAATCTAAAGACCTTAACTTTATCTGAGGTCAACATCTGTCAAAGAGCTCTACAGTCATCAAACTCATCAGCACTATAAGGAAAATCTCTTCACTTTCCCCCCTGAGGAAATAAATCCCAAACCTTCAAAAACGACAGTATCACATTGCAGTTAACTGTTCACAAACACGGTAACTACAAACTTTAATCAGGAGTGGGAGAAAAAGCAGAATTCATGGAACGTTGTGACAGATGATTGTTCAATAGCCACTGATCCTGTGGTGATGGATTTAAAACCTCTGGTGTTACTGAATCCCACAAACTAAAGGAAAATGGTTTACAAGACAAGTCAACAGAGGGGAAAACTTTATTACACATAACAACCCCTTTTCTACCACAAAAGGGGTGGATTAATTTGAAACATATTATAAATTATTTTTATTTATTTATGTAATCTAAAATTTACATAATAATAATGGGGTAGATCCAGAACTATGTGTGCCGTACGTTTATTCACGGAGCGTATTTTCGTGCACGTAATATCGCTACACTCCCCTCGGCACACCCCTTGCACGGACGTATTTTGTCAAGATACGCTGCCCAAACCCTTCCTTACCTTTTTACATGTAACAGCATACGTCTGCTAACGGACGTATAGACTACCTGAACGTACGCAGCTAAGCACGCCCATACTGTACACTTTAAATACCACCCCCCGCCTACTTCACGTATTTCAGACGTATGGAGTAACGTAAATTTGGAACGCACACACGTAAGTATTTACGTGACATATACGTGAATGGCCCATACGTTCACAATTACACTACGTGAATGTGCGTATTTTCTATGGTGCGCATGCGCAGTGCGTTCTAAACAGCGAATTTATGTCTCCGCCATGTGTAAATTCACCCCGATGCATAGTTCTGGATCAGGCCCAGTAATAGTAGTTAAAAAGGGGGATTTGTATATAATACTACTCCGGCAGGTATAATGCACGTTATACACTGTAACAAGCAAATGAATGCAGAGAGGAGCACCAGTTTTCATGCATGTTTGTAATGTTTCCATTTTTTAGAGGAAACAATCAGTAGGGATGGTAAAACTGCGGAGGGTTTTTTTAGCCTTTGAGAAAAAGGCCACCTGATTCCATTGTAATTGATTTTATTTATTTTGTTTTCTTATCTTCAAGTATCTTTTCATTAGCAGGTAGATTTTTTTATGTTCTTTTCCCTGACATAAAAGCGTGTTCATGCAGTTAGCATGCATGACATTCCAAAACAAGGTAACTTATCCATTATATTGACACATGTTGAGCCTTTTTGAAAATGTGTCTCTTAGCAACCCTGTATTAAGTTCTGCTTTTGATCTACATGATGCTAAGACAACATGTGGCTTGGAGATATGTATGATACACTCCGCAACAGGAGAAGATGAGTTTTTTTTTGAAACACGTAGTTTACTCAAATGCATCAATTGCTGGGCTTTCTTTATAAAATAAGAGGTACCAGGTACAGAATATCATATTTTGTTTAAAAGGGCTGGAATTTAACTACAAGGGATTTTATCATGTATTTTTGTTATTGTAAACCTTTGATAGTTTAGAAACTTTTCTTTTTATAACACTCGGAATAGTTTCTTTTTTTCTATTTTCTTTTTATAAAAGCAGCATGTAAGACTTATGAGAAGGCTGGACAATAGAAATATCAATATATCCAGGGGGAAGGAGAACGTGATTCCAATATTATATATAGATGTCAAAAGAATGAGCCATAAAACTTCAGAGCTAAGTCCATTCACCTATAGGCATCAGTGTATCTGTATTGTGATATATTTGTGTTTTCTTTCCCTGCTGTGCTGCGCTGTGGTTCACATTTTTTTTTTATTGTAAGAATAATTTATATATTTTGTTATCTAGTTTCTGTTATTAATCTACAGTAAGTCCAGGACCGCTGCGATGGGCTGCTTTTAGATATAGAGACAGCTGAAAGTTCCTTTTCGGCTGTCTCTATATCGAATAGGCAGCCATTTTAGAATTGCGGGGAGGGGGGGTTAGGGTTAGGCTATAGAGAAGGGAGTATTAGGGTCAGGCTAGGGAGAAGAGAGGGTTAGTGTAATGGAAAGGGAGGGTGAGGGTTGGAATTAGGGAAAGGGTTGGGGTAGTGCTCCGGGGATCGATTGCTATGCCTCATCGAGTTCGGAACCAACTGGGAAAGAAAGGCCCTATCGAAATAGGGCCGTTCATAGTAGGGACCCATCCAGGACAGTGCTGGTAACAGGGGGAATAGCTCCTCATCCAAAACCCTGACTGACACTGATTTACTTTAATTGTGAGCAAAACAGTTGCCAGCAATGAATCATAGCAGAGCTATTGTAATATTGTACACTGTACATTATTGTGCTGTCATTTCAGACACCCTGTTGTGAATTATACAGTTCTAAACTATAGCCCTTTATCCAGTCTTTCATTAAGGTCTGAATGAATTTTGTGTAGTTTTGATGACAAAAGCATTAGGCTGGATCCAGATTTAATTGTAACAGCTGACTGCATGCACAGTACCAATCTGTCAACATTGGAACGCATTCTATGTGGAAGTTATCCTATCCAAGGGGGGCCTGAGCCACCTACCTTTTGTATGAGCTACACATGGTGGGTGTAAAATCGTACAGTAATGACAGGGTTTAGCCCTTATGTATGATCTAGTATGCTGGACAGACTGAGCTCTGTTTGGAAAACTTATGTTAGGGTCCTGTGCACGGGTCCACTATTTGAATATAACAAGGGGAGTGCCCTGTTCTCCTACATGCAGCATTAGAGATAGCTGCGCATGGAATTAACCACTAGGGGCCGTATTCACAGATCCGTTTTTATGCGGAGTTCCGTGCGTATTTTTACGATCGGAGTAACTGCACATGCGTAGTAACTTTATTTACGCTATTTACATTGAATTTACGAACGGAAGTCCATTAGACACGTACATGTGAATCGCACTTGGGGAAATACGTGCGGAGGGGCATGGTTGAAATTTGTACAGACAAAGTTGCGTGAAAGTGAGTGGGGAGAGGCATTTAAATTACCATTTGAGGGCGCGGTTAGCTATATACGCACGTACGTAAGAATTATACGCACGTAAATACAGACGTAGAGATAAGGTTTCTCTATGTTTACGGAAGTCACCGTAAACCCATCCGAGTGAGGTGAGTGTCATAGGTGTTGGCTTGCAACGTACGTGCGTACGGATCTGTGAATACGGCCCAAGATCTGAAATCGGTCCTTTTTTTTTTTTAATGACAAAGAATACTAAAGTAAAATAAGTATATTCCTGAAACAACTTTGAAATATAGTAGCCAAAAAAAAAGAACAAAAAAAACTGTATTAACTAACTAGAATTTCTTGATATCTTATGTTTCATATTCCCAATTGTCATTTTTACACTAATGAACCTAACCGGCTCTCAGGCTGTACTTTGCAAGCTTTAAGTATCTGAGACGGAATGCTAAAAAAGTAGCGAGGTGAAAATGATATGCCAGCTCTCATACCCTTCCTCGCTGAGATAAAAGTGACATTGACAATTACAGCACGGTAAGGATTGATTTAATGGCTGGAACATTTATATTTCTCTGCTATCACAAATTTTTTCATGCTAGGGACGGATCTACAGCGTGACAGCAGATAGAACCTCCTGTCCTATTTGTTGTATATCATATACCGTATATGCCCATCGCCAAGTATATCACAATAATAATACTGCTCAACATGCAATAGTTTTGTGTTATATAGGAATGCAACCATTATGTGGTTACATTATGTTATTCTCACAAGTGCTTGGCCTTATTTTGCCTTAATGATCACATATGGCATTATACAGCATATTATCCCTATTAGTGTGCTTTTGATCATTAATAGCACATCACGCCCTAGATCTGCAGGGTTTGAGATAAGCCTTCAAAACAGTTTACATTTTCCAGTTTCTTATCCCCATCAATGCATGTTGATTATATCATTTTTAACAGATTCTGATCAGGATGTGATTGGCCGGTGCAATAGTCTTTTTTTGCAAAAGATCATAGTACCACAACGGCAATTGCCAGCAGGCTCCATTTAAAAAAGAGGCGGTGAGGCAACTCCTGGTGAAAGGTAAATGCTTTTATCTAACCCTACGCTTAACCCTTTCCTAACCTCACCCTTCTGTTTCCCACAGCCTAACCCTAAACTTTCCCTTCTTTAGTCTTAACCCTAACCCTCCATGCCCCACAGCCTAATCCTTACTGTCCATGCCCTGAAGTCTAATCCAAACCCTCCCTTACTCTAACCTTCTCCTTCTAACCCTAACCTTAAACCTTATACTGCAGCTACAATAGCCCAATGCTGATATACCTGCCACAACCTGTAACTATTAGGAACAGGCAAATAGGTTCCCACTCTCAATAGCAATTTTCTAATTCTAGAGTGTTGAGTGCAATGATACAGTCACCATTCAGGTGGCGTCTGTCTGTATCCCTTCTAGTCGCTACAGCAACAATAACTAAGGACTGAATTCAGACCCCTGCACGTTTTCCGTGCACGCCCCCTGTCACTCCCCTCTCTCGTGCGGGCTTTATGGCAGCTTACCCTGCCATAAGCCTGCATTAAATGTGTCATGCAGATCAGCGGCCCGTGTGACCGCTGATCCGCAGCAGTGTGAGAGGCCACTCCCACACTGTACACTTTGCATGCTTTCCCCACCCGCTTTTACGGGCGGAGGGGAAGCACAGCCCATTTCCTCAGAAATGAACTCAGACGGAACAAAGTTACTATCGTAACCCTACCGTAACATCTGGAGGGCGCATGGGCACCTTGCGTGCGTAAGTGACCTAACGTTAGGTCTGAATCCGGAACTAATTCAGTAATGATACAGACAACTTCACAATGTCAGTTGTATCATGGCCGAAATCATTAAAACAGCTATAATAAAAATAATTTTAGGACTTCTCCTCCGCTCTCCCCTGCATTCTGTTCACTCTCTCTAATTCACTCTATGCCCCTCTCTCTGCTAGAAGAGTGACAATAAATGAACCTGTTGGCACTTTAGTACCGCCAGGTCGGTGTATGGAACATTGCCCTCGCATCCTACATCTATATTTTAATAGTTAACACTAGTAATCAAGAGTTCACATATTGCAATAAACACTACTCTATACTTCCTACCATGTGTCACATATAGTAACACAGATAAATATATATTCATATACAGCCTATAGATAGGTTTTCATTTGTTCCTGAAATAAACCCCTACAACATTTTTGATGTTATAAAAAACACAAGAAGTGAATTATTTGTCCTATAATATTATTAATCAATAAAGGAATTTATTCATTTTATACTGGCATAAACATGTCATAGCGATGATGCCTTTGTTACGCATTTCGTATGTGTTGGTCAACTACAAAATGGACGTGGACTATTCTTAATATCTTCGTGACAGTTACCTCCAAAAAGCCTTAGCCAGTTGCACATTATAGTGGTTTATTCTATCAGCCTGGCTCACAGGACATTAACATGACAGTTACAGATGAATCTTGACACTATGCTGTTCTTGTGCCCACATACTAATACACCAATGTGCACTTATTTGCAGAGGAAGTTGAAATAAATTTGAGGTTAATTTAAAAGCTCCATCAATAATCTGATGCCAGAGTAATGTGCATCTTGTGCATTTTCATTATAAGAAGGGTTTGGCCTTTCGCTCCTTTTGTGTGCTGATCTCACATATTCATAAGTCAAGGATTAACAGCAAACTAGCTCATCATTGTTACAATCATAAAAATGCTGGCACCGAAAACATACATACCCAAAACTGTCATTCCAGGCAAAAAGTGAGGGCCAAAAATGCTTATTATATTAAACACTCAGCAATGATAGGAAAACTCATTTGCTGATGTTTAGAAATTAGGTTTTCAAAAGCTTCAACTCATATATTTATTCCCCCTTGCGTGTGTTCAAAAAGGAGCTATCACTACTAGAGACAGATTAGGCTGTTTTTGTTATGTTATATACATAATGTGTAAGCTTCCCATGCAATAAATATCACTTTCTATTTGTTAGCAGGGTTGTTGACTCTCCCGGAATATCCAGGAGACTCATGAAATTTGGTCAGTTCTTCCAGTATCCCGGGAGAGCCGGCAAATCTCCCGCAAATCCCGAGCCCCAGTCAATCTCTATTGTAATCCCTAGACTTACTTGAGTTACAGCATCAAGCCCCACCCACTAGGGATTACAGTAGTGAGTGACAGGGGCAGGGCTTAATTATGTGATTTGTGATATGCGTCATTAAGCCTTGCCCCATATCAGAATCTATTTCTTCCCTCCGAGATGGCAAAATATGATTGGTTGGGAAGCATGTATGGTTCCGCAAGACAATTTCATACACATTTTTAAGTTTAGTGGATCCATAGAGATCAGAAGTGGATATCAACTGATGACTAACTAAAACCACTTTAAATATCAACAGAAAGAAAAACAAACACATAGAAGTCTGAAGATAATGTTTTGATGGCTAAACATCTGTCCCTGCACACATCTGGCCAAAACCATGCCAAACCTAAAAAATCTAATGCAAGGTCATTTTTATGTCTGACATATAATATAATCATTTTATGGAGTTAGGGACTAGACATCTGTGTGGTAACAAGAGCAGAAAGGAAAGCTAAAAGCAAACGAGAGGATCCAAAATGTCTTTATCTGTATACTGCTTGGTTGAAAATGTATTTATTAATAAAAATATGAGCCGCAATTGCACATATGGACCGGATTCACACAAAAGTGGGTCCCTTCCCCTGCCCCGTCCCCATTTTTAGGTGTTTAATGGCAGTTACGAGTACCATAGGCAACCATAACTACCCATGCGTATTTTCCCTCTTAAGTAGGGAAAATACACTCAAAGAATCCCTCCCCCTCTACCCGCTTTACCTAACGTCCCCTGTAGTCTGCCGTGACACACCTCCTTTCACCTCAAAATTTTAAATTCTTTAAAGACCGCACGTAGTTAATCTACATGCCTAAGGGCTACATGGATCGTGTAGTCAGACTGATTACATATGCCCAGTTTAACTAATCGTATAAATATGCACCTAAGAAGCCTCTGCTCAGAGCCATGTACTATATATATGACCTCAATAAAAAAAAATGCTTCATTTTAAACCTCAGTGGCCCCTTTCACATAAAAGGTGATTTCATAATTTACAAATCATTAAAAGATGGATCAGATAAAAGGAGTAAACCAATTTGCATGACTCAATATGAATAAAATGGATCTAAATGAAAAAAAAAATAATAAAAAAAAATAATAATAATAATAATAAAATGGTCCGGATTCACACAAAAGTGGGTCCCTTCCCCTGCCCCGACCCCATTTTTAGGTGTTTGAACCCCCCACCTCAGAACACGCCTTATATTTACACAGCTTCTCAAGCCAAACCCTAAGATATTTCCCCTAAAGGTGTGCCCATTCACAAGCGTCCTTTTGTAAAATAACAGCACACAGGTAAGGCCATGCAACAGAGTGGACAACAATTCATACTCAAATGTAGACTGCGTCTCCTATATCTGGACGGCTCGGAGGAATGCCTGCAAAGAATCTTTAATTCTAAGACAGTGCAAAGGAAATATCTTCTGACTAAGCACGTGAAGTTTGTCTAAGCAGATTTTTTTTTCCCTTACACCTACTTATGATGGACGAGGATAGCCTTGGATCCACTAAGTTATGGAAAAATATGCGCTTTAGTAAATCAGGTGCCTGAAACCATAAATATGATATGGCATCCAAAGACATGAATATGTATTTTGTTTTGAGTTACCTAAGTATAAATTTTGTATTGCAATAATACTGAGGATTCAAACACATAACAACAGATTAAAAAAAAAAAAAGATACCTACATCTGCCAACCCGTCTCTTCAGTACCGATACAGTCAAACCATTTTATAGCATTCTTGAAAAACTTCAGACCATACAAAGTATCTCTTAAGCTAGTCTTACACTTAATAATCGCTCCCAGCAGTAGGTGACTAAGAAACGGGACCGATGTCTGTGACACTCACCTCTCCTGCTGGAACTGATCATCCAGGGAGACCCTTGTTTAGTAAGGTCAGCTGATTGGCTCTTCACAAAATTTCCGGAGCTAGCACTCAATATTTTTATGCATGACATAAGATCAAATAAAGGAACCCGCACATTCCTGGTACGATTATTAGCCGTTCTGACCACTTACTACAAGCTACTGTCCCAATGCCTCAATAGGCCGAAAAATCTCTGTAGTGTATGACCAGCTTCAGTTCTGAAAACTACAAGCGATCGGATCCAGACTTGCCAATTACGCACTTTTCCACTCTGTGTGAGCGGAAAACGTGTACAAATGGCGAGTGCGCATGCATTCTGAAAAGGCTTCCAGATTGGAACTGGACCCTCTGTAAGCTTTTCTGATGGTGGGGCGGGACTTGGTGCCATGTGTACAGCATGTGCGCATAGTGCAAGGGGCAAGTATGTAAATCGTACCTATTAATCACATTTACGCACTGCATCCATTTTTCATGGGGCCTGTAAGTGTTAAGGTAGGATCCTGCTGTTGGATGCCCTAGGCATGTACTGGGAGACCACTCAGAACTTGGTTGGATGGTCAGCAAGCCACCATAGAAGCTTTGCTGCCACTGTGGGCAGAGCTCTGAATGCAGCGGTGGTAGAGTTCTGGATTCGGTCCAAGGTATGCAAGTATAACCGCATATTATCCATGACAAGTGATTCAGAGAACTCAAACATACTGCGCCGTATGCAGATAGAGTGAAGAAAATGCACAGTGTAACTATCCACCGCTGATTGTTTGGATGTTTTTAAAACCTAACTCATCAAACCCATGATTACTCTAAAAGCATAATTATTTAGAGAAAAGATTCTCAGGGTGTGCAACAAATCTATAAAGTCTGCAACAGCCCCTAAATTGCAGTGATAACAAGATTAATATGAAACATCTAACGCATTACAGGGTCACATTGTTGAAAAGAAAGATCACCTACAGTCGGCAATAAAGATACCCTTAATCTTCAGTGTATTGAAAATATTAATTTTCAACAGACACTGAAAAATGGGAAAAGATATTTTCATCAGCTTACTTTATATTCATGAAGAAGAGATATGTATAAACAGATCTGTCAGCTACAAATGGAAAATTTCCTTTTCCTTTTTATTCTGCATAGATCTACTTGTGGTGCAATACTCTTTAACTATTTCATATGTCTAGAGAATGCCTCTAAATATTACATAATCAACTGGTGCTATAGGTAAGTGTATGAAATATATATCTCACTATCACATACATATTAACCAATGGGAAATCAGATAACTACAAAGTCAAATTTGGAGGGAACAATATCAATATATATAAAAGGCGGACACTGCTCCCCACCTTTATAAATACACACACAAGGCACACAAACATATTTTGTCAAATGTTTTCAAATGACTCTTAACTATTTCTACCGACTAGATTTTATTTAGTTCTTGGCCTTTTCTTGTTTGGTTTATTTAAGTTTATTATGTGGCAGTTACTATTTATAATGACCTTGGTTGGCTATTCCAAATTGATTTTCTATCCATATGTTTAATTTTCACCAAGTGTTCCATTAATAAGAATATATCATTTAAGCAACAAAGCGTAACTGCGATGCCTCCTAAAAAGCAAATTTCTGCTGCAGGAGTAACTGCACAGTAAGGAGCGGCAAAAAGATGAAGGGCGGAGCAGGATAAAGCCTGGCAAACTATGACTGATGACCAAAGAGAACGCGATCGTGGTGGTCATTGCCATGTAAATATAGCTTTTAAGCAAATTGCCCGTCACAGAGAAAACATAGGTTATATCACATCAATGCCTACAAAGTCAGCAAACGTGATGCCAGGTTATTCTTGATGTCAATAACATTGATAAAACAAATATTAATGCTCATGACTGCGGTCCCATAAACAGTATTTGTTAATTTTGCCACCTAAATATTTTGTAATTCCACATTTGTGGGATAAATGATGTGTGGAATTTTCTGTTACCAGAAAAGGGTCCATTTTTATTTTTTCTCATTATTTTAATAATATGATAATGGAGCAGTTTGGGGGTAATTAAGCCTGTGGATTTAGCACAAATGCTATCAATATTTCTTTTTCTGGTGATTAAGGAAGAGGTCTGTTTAATAAATGTAAATTTAGTTTTATTTATTTAATTTGTATGTAACAATTACAGAATAATATAATTACAAAATGTTACGGGTTAACGGAACAATAACACTCAAATTAGAATGTTTACGTATGTTTGATGGCGAACATACATTACTCCATAACAACCAGTTATTGCAGTTGATCGTCATTATCTGCTATGACATCATTGTCTGCACCTTTGATTTTGAATGAATTTCTATTTCTACATATCAGAGCAATAAAGTTGCTTTTAAAACTCTGTGTGGGTGACTCTGCATGCACTAGGCTGCATTATTCTGATATCCTTGTGCACACTTTTTACTTGTACACACAGCTAGGGGCTGCCCTAATCTATTTGACTCAAGTACACAGAAATTCCCAGAGGTATGAACTTCTTTTATTGCAACTTTATACTGTAGATCAACTAAGAGGAAACACCTGCTATCACTCTTATGTCAGCCACTGTTAGAAATGTTATTCCTCTTAAGTATGGTTGGGTCAGAATGCATTCTGATTGGGTAGCACACTGGTTGCCCAAGTAAGGGCACCCAATCCAGAGCCAAACGCTGTCAGAAATAAGCACTGTGTATGTCAAAACAATTGCCCAGGGGGCTGACAATCTATGCCCTAGTTCAGACCCTTGTGTTTCATGATTTCATAATTCAAACAAAATAAAAAAATTGCTACTGGAGCATTGCACAGGTGTAAAATATTTTACATGTACAGTAATAAATTATTATATATTAATGATTTTCTATTATTATTATTTTTTTTTCATGATTTTTTAAAACTCAGTTTGTTTTTTATATAGTTTTAGAGCAATCTCATTAGGACAGTATAGCATAGAGTGTATAGCCCTTGGCTGCTTTGTGGCCTATGCTACATGGCGTGGTGACATAATCATCAAGAGGCATCGTTGCTTGTGCCTTGGAATGCACGCAGCTCATGTAGGATTTACACCCACATGTGTGGCCTGCGTGCTGATTTGTGTGTTCCTTTGGTTTATATTTTGTTGTAAGCAAATGTTCATGATGTCAATCATATATAACCCATGTGGTTGGTCTTCTCACATAAATGCATCTTGGCAGCTTTAAAGAGACTGCAAGCAGCAACCTCAGACTGCATGTGCTCACACTTCCAAAATCAATGTCCATTTTATCTCTGCTGTGTTATGCTTATACGACACACATCAGATACTGATACATAGTCTTCTGTGAATATGAAATGCAATAACACAATGCTGGCAGAATCCTGAAAAACAGGAAACAAGCACCAATAATAAAACATGTTGTTTACAGGAGGTAAACAACATGTGTTATTATTGGTGCTTGTTTCCTTTCTTAATTGTTTAGCTGTAGAAAAAACAAAAACAGAAATAGGAAAATATATACAATAATGTTTCCACTAAATAGATTCTGAGCAGATTGTTGCCTGATATTACCTTTCCTAAGAACAAACTGACAGGTCCATCATTCTGTCAAAGAGAAAAAGGAGAAGGACTACAGTGCAGGAGCCTGCGGAGGTCACATGACACACTGACCACTGTTGCTGTCACAAGGTGTGAGTGTGTAATTGTACCAGTACTGGCTGCAATACTCCCCATCTCCTGCCGCAAGCTCAATCCATTCATATGGGCACACTCTCCAAGGCCCAGATCCAGACCTACGGCCGACAGGGGACAGTCATTTGCGTAAGTACCCTGTGTCGGAAAATCTGCGCATGCGCGCAGCAGATGTTCCGACTGTGTAAGTATTGACGTTACTTACGTTAGTACTTATGCAGAAGGTGCTTACCCTTCATTTATGATGGCCGTATCCCCGTCATACAGGCGGGGATAGCCATGTAAATAAGGGATCAGGGGCGGGGAAGCCTTGTTACGAATAGGCGTGGGGGGGGGGCGGGGAAGCCCCGGTACGGGAAGCCACCTAGTCATAAAAGTTAAGGTAGCAATCTGGACATGCAAGTGTCCACATTTACTACTGGCAGCGGGAAGTGCAGGGGGTGTGCACTCCCCGCTACGGTTGCATAACTATGGACCCCCTGCATGCACATAAAGTGTGCACAGGTCTGGATCTGGGTTCAAGTCCATAAATGGGTCCAAGACATAAAATAATACAAATATTCCACTACCCATTCACAAATAAAGGCAGATTCTGTACACCAAACAACCTGAGAGTGTTCATGATATTTTCAATAATAGATGATGTATTTTAACAACATATAACATTTCTTTTCTGTTGGTCCTGCAAGCACTACATTACACGTTATATGTGAGGCTGCTTGTCATAGGTCACTGCACCTTTTTAGCAACAAGCACCACAGATTTTACTTAGAATATCTGGCTCTTCCCTGGCTGGTAATACATCTTATATCGCCTGAGAAAAAGCTTTCACTTGTTAACATATAAGCTGTTACTGTCACTTTTCCACAGTCCGTCTTGGTTTTTTTTGTTGTATTTGTTGATGACAACTCACAATGTAAGGTCAATAGTACAAGAAGGAATAAAGGTTAATGTGTTCAGTCCTTTTTCTAGTATAGTAGCGATGCTAACAAACCATAAAATGTCGAGTGGCCTAGCGTTTAACAGATGTCAATGAGCAGTAACAGTACGCCACAGCTTTCATTGAAATCAACCTCAAATGTGACTGCAGACATTTGTAGCCAATATTTATTTTGAAAAGGACAATAATCGTGACTAAGGCCTCCATTTACTAAGCCTCTTTATCTTCGATTTCATTTATTAAAGACCGTTTTCTTTATTTACAATACTATCATCTCCATGGAATCCATGGCGATAAAAGCCTTAACACTAGTGATCCCCGATCCGCTCTAATGAATGCGGACCAGATGATCACTGTATTTACTAAGCCTTGGGGCCTTATTCACTAAGGACGATATTTTCGTGCCAAATCGCATCGCGGGGCATCGCGGCGATATTGACACTGAAATTTTTTTTTTTTGTCCAAATTCACTAACACGCGATATTGATGTGATTTTTTCAAACACAGGCGATGTGTTTTGATTTTTATTTTTCAATATCACCGCGATTTAGACGTTATAATCGCGGTGATTTGCTGCCAGTACATGTTAAAGTATAAGCTTTGATATTTTTGCTTAAAATCGCTTGATATAGCAGCAACTCTTTTGATTTGTATGCAAATCTCATGACTATGCGGAGATCACGCGATATTTCAACTTTCAAACTTGGTATACAGGGATGACTGCCTCAAGATAGAGGAGTCATGGCTTGACCCAGGGAAGCCGGCAAACACACTCACAATTTTCATTAGCCAATATTTATTTTGAAAAGGACAATAATCGTGACTAAGGCCTCTATTTACTAAGCCTCTTTATCTTCCATTTCATTTATTAAAGACCGTTATCTTTATTTACAATACTATCATCTCCATGGAATCCATGGCGATGAAAGCCTTAACACTAGCGATCCGGATCCGCTCTAATGAATGCGGACCGGATGATCGCTGTATTTACTAAGCCTTGGAGCGGAGTGTTAAAATCTGAAGATGGCATTACTGAAAAAATTCCAGCCATGTCCGCATATACCCCCTATTTTCCTCCCCCTAATAGCTGTTATTAGGGGGAGGTAAAGATGGTTATATATCGGGAGACCGCTGGAATACTTAAACTGTATAATACAAAAAAATCTAAAAAAATAGAAATAACTTTTTAAATTAATAATTACACAATAAATACATTTCTTTGAAAAAAAACAAAAACAAACAAACAAACAACTAAAGTAAGTAAAAACTTATCTGATTGGGCTGTCTCAGAGTCCTGACACATATGCAGTGTTTTTGCCTTTTCGAAAATCCCAAAAGGCAGCCAGGACTTTGTTTTTGAGCGAAGCTGAACAATGTCAGAGAAAGGCTCGTTGACCATTGTGAAACCTCACTGGAGAGGTGAGTGTTTGTAAATATGGGCCACGATACCACAGCCTGTCTGGCTAACATGATTAGCACTCGCTGGGTGACTGCATTAGTTGTAAGAGGATTTTGCTGCAAAGTATCCATTGTTCAGTATAAATGGAAACTAAGGGCCGTATTCAGAGATCCGTCTGACGATCGGTCCGCCAAATATATGCACGGGCGGAGCAAGTAACACCCACCAAAACCCCAGTCACTCCCTTTGCTAATCCGTGCCCACGGAGACTTCCACCTCCATAGACCAGCTGTAACTTTTCGTGGCCTTTTCCGAGCGTATGTGTCCTTCGTCCGCGCGTATATTTATAATCCTTGTCCACTTCCCTTCATTTAAATGCATCCCCCGCCCATTTCTATGTAAATTTCTCAGTGCGTATATTCACAAGTCTGTCCGTGAGGCACTTCCGCGCGTATAGTCTATGTGAACAGCGTTAAAAAAGTTACTATGCATGCGCAGTTGAAACGTACTTAAAAATACGCACGGAAAACTGACAAAAAAACGGATCTCTGAATAGGGCCCTAAATCCTTGGAATTCAGTGTTTACCACTGACCAATTCATTGCCAATGTACTGTATGACTTACAGTAGGGAGCATTTAAGTATTGTTGTTGTTCTTTGTTATAAATAGAGGGCCTGACCCAGACCTCCGTGTGTTTTCCATAGAAACAGAGGTCTGGAAGTCTGTACGGAAGAGAGGAATGAACTCCTCTGTCACTCCCCTCTCTCATGTGGAGTTATGAACACTTATTAGCCACATCTATTGTACAACTCAGTTGATAGCTAGAAGTAGCAGACCATCTATATGGAATAAAGAAAATATAAAAGCAAAGCAGTGATTAGAAAAGAAGATTGCCTGTTTCTGCTTACTAAATGGAGTCCTCAGTTGTTGCACCAACATCAGTGTGCATAGGGATTTGCTGTTCTGCAACACCTGAAAGCTCTGATAAACTAGAAACTTGGACCAACAAGCATTGGAGTATTTACCAAACTAAATGTGTTAAATCATAAATTATGTAAAAAAAAAACCAGGTATTGTATCATGCACCAGTGAGCAGGGAGGTCTTGGAACACCCCTCTGTGCTCTTTCTGCATGGTTCTCTTTTTCCACATCACATGACTTGCTCAGAGTCCATGTATCAAATTGACTGTGACAGACACTTTTGCTTAACAGCCAAAGAGCTTCTGAAAGAGATAATGATTTGTTGAAGGATAGTTAACAAAAGTAAGATGGATGCTTAAAATGTATTTAGCCTGCTATTTAAAGTGGAAATGCTGATTTTTATGGTTTAGATGCCGAACCAAATATATTTTTAGTGAAATTAACTGATCACAAAATGGCATCATATAAAATATAGACAGATGATAAGTTCAGCATGTTTAGCATATTTAATCAATGCTTCCAAGTTCTATTATTTTCCTATTCACTATTGAGCATCAAATAGCGCTCACCTGCAGCTGACTAAATCAATAGATGAAAAACAGTCACTGAAACTATTTTGACATTCCTGAAATAAATTGTCAATTAAAAGACAACCTGCATGCATAAGAAAACAGAGCTTTAACCATGTCTCTCGTTTTCTCTAATAAATAGAGCAATTTGAAGAATAATGAGAGAAAATATCATTTAAACTGCACATTTACAAATTGGTCTTTTCGTCTTTAACAAGCACGGAAAATACTATGCTTCTATTCTTATAAAAGACACGTTTAAGCACAGGTAAGTATTGTTCTTCAGTAGTATGGTCTTGAGTTCCCTTATTTTCTTTGTGTTTTTTTTATATATATTTTTCTTGCCTAATTGCTCATTAAATTCACCAACCAAAGTCTGTTTTCTTTTGCTGTTTATTTTCCCTTCCTCTGGCATTCAGGTTTGTTGGCAGCTTATACTTTGAGGTAACTTCAACCACAGATCATATTTTGAAGTTGCTTCTTGAATGAGACATTAGTTCTTTTCTCTCCTATTAGTTTCTATTTCCTTTGCATTTGGGCATCTGAAATCTATTCAGTGAATTACAATGTAGTAAATAAAGGAGAGCTGTCATTTTTGCCAGTCTATTCCTGACGCATCTTCTCGCAATTATTTTGTGGAAACGCCAGATATGGTAGTATGTGTGTCCATAGTACAGCCAGCATAAAACACAGCTAGTAAATACCATGTGACATTAATATAGAAAAATACATTTTGAAAATATATAGTTATCCGCACAGTTTTTGACTGTAAGGTAGAGGATACGTCTTAGGGCTACAGGAGATAAACTATACTTGTGCAGGGCTTGACGTTAAATTGCCCAGCAAAGTAAAAGTTCGGTATGAAGACAATCTAGAGGGAAATACATTTTGCAGTCTTTAAGCCAGATGAAAATGAATGAGCTATTGCAGCAAGGGAGGTACAAACAAACAGAGGCAAAAAAGAATATAAATTAAACTTAAATAAAGTCCAGGTGTTTTAAACTTGAAATAGTTGTGATGTGAGAAAGACCTTGGAGCTTTAGAAATAATATTGCTTAAAAAAATAACGTAAAAAATAAAATTAAATCGCCAAGCAGCTGCCGGCTGCCCATAGGTTCATTCCAAACTACAGGCACTATGGCAAGACATGTTTTTAAAAGCTGCATTTTTTCCAACTATTTGCATCTTAAATACCTTTTTATTATGGATACTGAAGCAGTAAAATATTTAAGTCACCTGCATAAAATAACCAAGCTATAAATAATTTAAAATACATTTATTCCCTGTCCATAAAGGCAGAACTACAGATAAGTAAGGCACAAGCAAACAAAACAAAGTCTGTCAGCACTGCCAACTCACCTTGAGGGACAATGTCACATTATCCACTGATAAGGGAATTAATAACCAATCAGATCCGGAACGTTGACGTCGCTGCAGTTGAAGCTCTGGCCGCAGTGGCTGCAGAGTTCCAATGTGGGATCGCTGTGTGCTCCTTAGTCCCTTATGAGCGAGGCAAGACCATCATACTACAGCTGAATGCAGACTGACAGCAATCTGTGTGCTCCTAGAGTCGCAAAGTTATCCGCCAAAAGGTAAGTATTTGACCTAACCATTCCCTTAACCATTTTCTAACCCTCCATGCCCTGCAGCCTAACCCTAAGTGTCCATGCTCCGCAGCCTAACCTTCCATGCCCTGCAGCCACACCCTAACCTTTTACCAGCTTTAACCGCCACAACCTAACCATAATCAACCTATCACAAACCGCTTCAGCCTGCAGCTATTGGGAAGAGGAAAATAGGTTCCCGTTTCCAATTGCAAATTTCTATTTTCAAAGGCTTTTTGAACAATGATACGGCCATTTATCTGGCTGCTGTATCACGTATGAAATACGGCTGCTCGGACCAGCATGACACATAAAATGGAGTTGCGGTGTAAATGTGGATCATATGTAGCTCTGCTGTATGAGTAACATACCTCCCAATTACTTGCATTGCATTCCGTCCTGTCCCACCGTTACAAAGACCCCAGCACGGAAGTCTGTATATTGTGCGATTCACAAGTCCGTCCGTTAGGCGCTTACGAGCGTATATTCTATTTAATGTACGTAAATAAAGTGACTACGCATGCGCAGTTAAAACGTACCTAAAAATACGCATGGAACTCCACGTGAAAACGGATCTGTGAATACGGTCCAATGTGTTCATTCTCCGCTCACATAGAGCAAAAAACAAGTGTAAGTGGCAATCGATTTTCATTGCTGAGGAACTAAAGGATTCCTGATGAAACAGCTATGATGATACTATCAGTTACAAGTCAAAGGTTATTTAGAATTCTAACCAATGAGAAAAAATGATGGATACTGCTCATATTCATACAATCACAGACAATCAGCACAAAGGATCTCCCAGAAAGTACCCAGTACTGGTCACTTTGTGGAATAAGTTGCCTACGTGGCTAATTTACTGTATGAGGCTATTTGATTGGTGTATGACATGCACAAGTTCAGGCTGAAGATGCAGGAGTCAGCAGAGTCCCAGCTCAGAGGTAAATACCCCACCGGTCTGGCATGTAGCTCTATATCCCGGTATCATGGGGGGATTATTTCTTTTTATTATATACTGTATATAGAGGTACGAGGCCCTACTAAAGGTTTATGTGATGGAATATTGAAATATCAACATCCTTGTCCTGTATTCCTGGAGAGTCACAGAGCGGCCAGTCCTACATAAATAATGTATGTGAGAGTATATATAATGTATAATAGAAAGCCTATAAGGAAGCATCTTCCTTCAGACTTGCTTTGTAGGCTGCTAAAGCAGAAATTGTGTGCTGTGCTCTACCGCTTGTACGTCTTTCACAGTAAATGTACAAAAATATTCATCTCAGAGCAACCCTTAACATAATGTAATATGCAGGGAACACTTGAATATAACTATAACTATATAACTGAAAACAAAGAAAGGGGGTGCCTTATGGTGCAATAAATCTTTCATTAGAATAGACAAGTAAAATCGGGGCGGGGCTACCTGCAATCTCTGAGCCTCCAACCCTCTCCTGCCTTTGGCTGTCAGCTGTTAGCTGTGCTGTTGATCGACCTTCCTAGGACGCTGAGATGCGGGGAGAGAGTACAGCCTTGCATCCGCTGGAGCGGTAACTTGTATCTAAGTTTTTTGGAACTATCTAACGGTGGTTCCAATCTCTTCGGTACGCGGCTAGTATTTATATGCTGCTTGTGATTTTACTTGTCTATTCTAATTAAAGATTTATTGCACCATGGAGCGCCCCCTTTCTTTGTTTTCATTTTAGATTCTCTACAGAAACTTGCCCTGGGACTTGTTTCCACTTAAAGGGGAGCTGCGGTTATACTGGACGTTTAATCGGGTGCATTCAAAGGACAGTATTGGGACAATATTGTAGATCCAATTAATTGAGCACGCCCTCATTGCCTGTTTCATAACTATATAAGGGTAAAAGAAAAGTAGAAAAACACTGCGTTTACAAGGCTGATAAGCCATTAGCTAAACATTTGTTGGTTCGTGCACACTCACACACTGGTGCTCTGGATGATGCTGCCGTCACCTCAGCCTCCCTACCAGAAGTTCCTCATTATGATCATATGGACACAGACACAATGGACCTGATCCAGACATACGCTCATGTGCGTAGCATATTTATGCCAGCATAGTTACGACGCTTAGCATGCCCATACTGTACGATTTAAATGCATCACCCCCGCCCTTGGTGCGTATTTATGAAAATCGTATGCCAGGCACGCCCCCTCCTAATGAAGCTGGTACGCTCAAGGCCCATACACTCAGATTTTCGTTGCGTAACATCTGCCCCGCTCATGCGCAGTAAGTTCCAATGGCCGTTTTTATGCTTACGATCATCGTAAAAACGCACCGAGCGTAGTTCTGGATCAGGCCCAAAGGACTGAACTCAGACTTTCAAAATGTGGCTGTTTTCCCATTTGCTCATGTGCGCACAACAGACTTGGATCCTCGGCAAGCATATAGCACATACACTAGATGTTCAGTACAGTAAAGACTGGTTCAGATAGGGTTCTGCCATTGTTCCTCGTGGCTTTCCCTTACACACACTGGGGTTTGGTACAGCAGGGATCCAGCTCTGAGTGCAGAAGAAGTGGCGGTCTGTATCCGTCCACTGCCTGGTCTAGTACTGTGTCCCTAGTACTGCAAAACCCTATGGTTAAGCAGCTTTTGCCAATGTGGTTACATTGCACACTTGGAAAAAAGTTGTTTAATACAACTTATGTGAATGTGTGGGAAAAATCCATATTAAATAAAGAGCACACAGATCTTTTCCTATACTGCAAATCCAATTAACATTGTCAAGTGGGTTTGCTTTTAAGATGACCCTTATTAAGCATACTGGAGGAAGATCAAAGTGTATTATAGTTACTAGTTAATTCCAAGTGTCAAGACCACTTACCTGCATGTCTCTGCTAGGCTAGCACATTGACAATCTCTTTGAAAGGGATAGAGAGAGAAATACAGGTCATTGCGCACAGGAGCAAAGTCAGGACTTGCTGCAGGACCTACAGAGACCACAAGGGAAATGAACTAGGTGGAGAGAGCTGACATGTAAAGGAATGGGATCAAACAGAAAAGTCTTGTGAAAGATGCCACCCGATTTACATTACCAGGATCTTCAACCTACAGGTTACGCGCCTTTTTACCATCTTCTGAAAACGCAGCATTGTAGATCAAAGAGCATACAGCATCACTGAGGTCAGCTGTTAGCTGTGCCGTTGATCGACCTTCCTAGGACACTGAGACGCGGGGAGAGAGTACAGCCTTGCATCCGCTGGAGCGGTAACTTGTATCTAAGTTTTTTGAACTATCTAACGGTGGTTCCAATCTCTTCAGTACGCGGCTAGTATTTATATGCTCTGGATGATGCTGCCGTCGCGTCAGCCTCCCTACCAGAAGCTTCCTCATTATGATCATATGGACACAGACACAATGGACCTGATCCAGACCTACGCTCATGAAATGCTCATGTGCGTAGCATATTTACGCCAGCATAGTTACAACGCTTAGCACGCCCATACTGTACGATTTAAATGCATCATCCCCTCCCTTGGTGCGTATTTATGAAAATCGTATGCCAGGCACGCCCCCTCCTAACGAAGCTGGTACGCTCAAGGCCCATACACTCAGATTTTTGTCGCGTAACATCAGCCCCGCTCATGCGCAGTAAGTTCAAATGGCCGTTTTTATGCTTACGATCATCGTAAAAACGCACCGAGCGTAAGTCTGGATCAGGCCCAATGGACTGAACCCAGACTTTCTAAATGTGTCCGTTTTCCCATTTGCTCATGTGCGCATGATCCTCGGCAAGCATACAGCACATACACTAGATGTTCAGTACAGTAAGGACTGGTTCAGATAGGGTTCTGCTATTGTTCCTCGTGGTTTTCCCTTACACACACTGGGGTTTGGTACAGCAGGGATCCAGCTCTGAGTGCAGAAGAAGTGGCGGTCTGTATCCGTCCACTGCCTGGTCTAGTACTGTGTCCCTAGTACTGCAAAACCCTATGGTTAAGCAGCTTTTGCCAATGTGGTTACATTGCACACTTGGAAAAAAGTTGTTTAATACAACTTATGTGAATGTGTGGGAAAAATCCATATTAAATAAAGAGCACACAGATCTTTTCCTATACTGCAAATCCAATTAACATTGTCAAGTGGGTTTGCTTTTAAGATGACCCTTATTAAGCATACTGGAGGAAGATCAAAGTGTATTATAGTTACTAGTTAATTCCAAGTGTCAAGACCACTTACCTGCATGTCTCTGCTAGGCTAGCACATTGACAATCTCTTTGAAAGGGATAGAGAGAGAAATACAGGTCATTGCGCACAGGAGCAAAGTCAGGACTTGCTGCAGGACCTACAGAGACCACAAGGGAAATGAACTAGGTGGAGAGAGCTGACATGTAAAGGAATGGGATCAAACAGAAAAGTCTTGTGAAAGATGCCACCCGATTTACATTACCAGGATCTTCAACCTACAGGTTACGCGCCTTTTTACCATCTTCTGAAAACGCAGCATTGTAGATCAAAGAGCATACAGCATCACTGAGAAAACTACTGCCAGCCTTCAAAATGATTTCAGGTCCCCAAACCAATTTCATCTAATAATTAACTGATCCCCAACTTGAAAAGGTGGAAATGTCCCACGGGGAGAGAATATACAGATCAAAGCCGGTGATGCTCCTTTCTAGGATAGCCATCCATCTGACTTCACAGAGCGTGCAGTCACACACAGTTAACCACCAGAGACAAACATCAAACAGATTTTCAAATAACTTGCCACAGTTACAAGTTCTGCTGGAGGAAAATGGGGAGGATTCAGTGTTTTTCTCTATATAAAAAGACTGTAGTCCTCTAAAACCAAATGAGTCTAATTTCATCATTGTGCTGTTAATATTGTCTGCTTACCAATGTACACATTCATTCCCCACTAATAATATGTTCTCATTTTCTTTCTCTCTTGAGATGTACACTTTGCATTGTAAAAAAGAAATACATATGGGGATTTGGTACATGTGACTGGGATAAGCAGGGGTTGCTGGCATACTGGCATATTCTAATGTGCATCCACCATCAATCATGGCAGGCACACTGAGAGGGGAGTAGTGTGTCAGTCAGAAGTAATCATCACTCAGACAGAAATCCCGGGAAATGATTTCTTTGCTTGATGACAAATGGTTTCAGATCGAGCCTTTAAGATCACTTTTTCAATCATGTGCTAACATGAATAACACATGTGATACCTGTGACAGGAGCACCTCCAGATTAGAAGGAGAAGCCAACAAATCTATCACACCTTTCCTGGACCGTCTGCTGGTTCTATGCTGCTGCACTCTCTCTCTCTCTCTCTGTGATAGTCACATGCAGAATTGTACAATCCGCTTGCAGAATATTAAAATCAATGGCTAAAGACAGGATTAAAACAGCTCCTTGCCTTCTATGGCTGAGTGATTCCCACTGTTATATCTCTGTTGACAGAAAGTGCAGCTGTTTTAAGAGATGCAGTGTTTTGAAGGTCATTGCTCCTGCTAACCCTCTAATTGAATTCAATTTTACCGTACCAGGGATGCTCGTACGATGCCAGCCCTCAGCAAAAACAACTCATGTTTTCTTACACTATCTGTGTGATTGGGATTCAAGACTGAAGGGTCCGTCTGACGAGCATGCTGACCTTCCTCTTGTCTAAAGCCACAAGTGGATATTTGTGCCTTGCCAGACTTGTCAACGCCTAAAGGGCACACCTATAAAAATTCACATCATCACTGCAGACAAGACTGGAGAGCAAAAACACACACTAAAGTGTATGTAAAAGAAGAAACAGCAAATACACCACGGATGATAAAACGAATATGTGAAGCTTTGTAGATGCTTTTTTAACAAACAATACGTTTTCTTGAATTGTGCACATAGAAGGCTTTAAGGCATGTGAACCCAGCTAATTAAATAGCACAATATGTCAAGCAGTTAAAAATAAATAAATGGTTAAAGGCAGCAGACTATTACAATGCCTCACAAGGGCTCACAAATCCAATAGTAGCAAAATGATATTAATAACAAAACAGCTTATTTAATGCTGCCATTAATGTGTATCTGTATAGTGACGGGTGTATTCTAGAGATTTACATTGCCAAGAGATAACTAAAAAAAGTGAAGGTGGGGGTGTTATTGTCACTTTGACCACCTAGCATATTTACATATATGACTTCAGGCTTCACAGTGGAGCTGCTCACTTTATTTCATATACCATTGTATTTGTAGAAAAGACTTATCAATTATTGCAAAATAGTGCCACCCTGTAAGCCTAGGGAAACAAATGGAGTTTTCAATGAGTAAACTAACCAGATGGAGCCATATAATATAGACTGTAAGGATTCTCTGTGAGCTGCCAGGCACCAGCGTCCTTAGTTGGCTGTCAGTTCTGACTGAGATTATTTACCCTGTGTGTGAGAACTCTTGCTGTTAACTAGATTTAGCAGCTATGTAGATAGGCTGACTCAAGTTTAAAAGGCACTTCCTGACACTCCACAATTGCCAGTAACAGTGGACTGTATTCACACTGAAGTAAGTGTAGAATCTACGTGCGTATTTTTACGATCAGTTAAACTGCCCAGAACCTAAATATACGCACGGAAACCATGGCCGACTGATTCACATACACGGATGTCAGAGTCAGGACTGATGCACACATCGGCACGGAACGAGATCCGCGCACGTGGCTAGAGGGGCAAGACTCACACAGGCTACTAATGTGCAACAGAGTTAGGACTGATTCACAAGTAGGAATGCCTTGCGGAAACTAACATACGCATGGGAAAAGTTAAGGTAGCCCTCGACTACTCATAAGTTGATGAAACGTATTGTTTTCTGTGAGGCCATGCGTCTTCTCTTACTTATGAAACAAATAAAGGCTTGTTTATTTCATCCTATGCAGATTTCACATTTTGTGCAAGACTTTAACCTTGGAAAGTTGCCTTTATTTGTGTATAGTTTGTGAAAGTTTATTTAGAACTTTAATTTACTTTGTAAATTAACTACATTTTGTGAACAAACACCATTACATTTACTTATATTTAACTGTATTGGTTGTTGTTTTTGATTGTTGTTTTGATTTTATATTAAAAATGACTATTTTTATGTTTTATGAAACTCTATATGTAATGGATCTTTGTATTTGTAACTTCATGCAGTATGCGTTTCTGTGTAATGTAAAATATGTCATGATTATTCTTATTTCAAGTTTTATTTAATGGTTACTTCTAGTTACTTATGTTAATGAGAGTAGGAGCTGTTTTTAGAAATAAACATTTCTTTGCTTTTCCAAAGCCTAATCAATGCGTTTATTTACATATCTTTGAATCATAAGCAATTTTATGCACCTAAACGCACAACAGATTCACAGCTAACAAAGTCCACTCGTACCTAATTATACGCAGGAAAGACTTACGTCTTTATGTAGTTCTCCCGACACAGGGGGAGTGATGCATCCTGTGTTACCTTCATATGAGTTACAGCTTTTCCACATGCAACCAACATCCTCTCCATTATCTGCACTCTACTAAAGCTTCAGAAAATCCACCTATTGCAGTAAGGACTTCTGCTGAACTTACCTATTGTGTGCTATTTGGTAAACGTAAGGCAGGGTTGCCGACTCTCCCGGAATATCTGGGAGACTCCCGAAATTTGGCCCGTTCTCCCTATATCCCAGGAGAGCCGGCAAATCTCCCTCATGCCCCGACACCCAATTGATCACCAGTGTAATCCCTAGAGTTACTAGGGATGATGTCATCTAGTCCCGCCCACCCATTTAACACCTGAGATCACAGGGCTTAATGACACGGGCCCAGATCCAGAACGTTTGTGAGCGAATTTACGCGTGGCGGAGACGTAAAATCGTCTTTCAGTAAGTACTGCGCATGCGCACCATAGAAAATATGCACCGTAACGTATCATAAATGTGAATGTATGGGCCATTCACGTATGTGTCACGTAAATACTTACGTGTGGGCGTGCCAATTTTACGTTTCACAAAAATACGTCTGAAATACGCTATGTAGGCGGGGTTTGTATTTAAAGTGTACAGTATGGGCGTGCTTAGCTGCGTAAATACGTGTTGCCCATACGTACGTGTGCGGATCACATCGGTTACGTTGCCAAAAGTTAAGGTAGGGTTTGGAAAGCGGATCTTGGACAAAATACGTACATTGAAGGGGTGTGACAAGGGGAGTGTATAGAGGGTACGCACACGTAAATGCACTACGCGAGTAAACATATTGCAAACGTAGTTCTGGATCTACCCCACGATTTGTATAAATTGAGTCATTAAACCCCGCCCCCTCGCGGTAATCTATGGCTTCCCTCTGGGTTCTCCAGGAGGGAAGCTTTCAATAGTCGGCAACCCCGTCGTAAGGGGCTCTGGAACTTAATAATTTGCTATTTACTAACTGTTACTTGCCAACTATACCCAGTCACTCTTGGGACTAGATCCTGCACTATATATTGGGACTTTATAATGTGCATTATTATGGACTTTAACTCTGAATTACTACTGCATTTATTCAGCCATTTGAACCTGCATATTTTATTCAATACACTGCTCTGAATTCTTGAAGTATTGATTCATCTATTGATTATGTGATTCATAATAGAGACTGTCATTTTCAAGCAGCACATCTCACATTTTCTGATAATAGACATTGTTGTTCTGTCCTGTTTGCTTTAACAGTACCACTAATAAACTATTTACCTGCCACTACAGCACATAAGTCTGCTGCATCTGTACCATAGGAATCGTATTTAACTAACCTCACGGATGCACCGTGTTTCAGAAATGAGTGTTTTACTGAAGCACATATTCATCAGTGTTTATTCACAAATATAGAGAATTTAATGTAGATTTATTAGTTGCTAGGCGCCAAAGCGATTAATGAGGCAGGCAGTGCCCAGAGAATAGATGAGATGTCAAAACTGTCATTTAGATGCTGTTTGATATATGTCTAATTGCACTCATAGGCAATTTTGGCTCTTAGGCTCCTGGATATTTGTATTTATATATTCCACATGCTAACGCTTCAGCAGTACAGTAAAGGAAAC
>WWET01001622.1:209916-241227 GCA_011038615.1 Limnodynastes dumerilii
GGGGGATTCAAGTTATTTTTATTCTTTTCATTCAGGTGTATATCTTTTAATTCCTTACTGCACACAGATACTGACCAGCTTTACTATTACACTGTTATTTAGACTTGGTCTGGGAAATATCACCTCTCAACACTAATACTGTTTACAACAGATGAAATATGACTCCCCTGCAATCAACATGGTTTAGCCCAGGAGTGACTTTCCTCTCTTAATTTAAGCACTTTCTTAATTCTGAATCAGGTCCACTGTTTGCAACAGATGAAATATGACTCCCCCTGCAATCAACATGGTTTAGTCCAGGAGTAACTTTTTTTAAGCACTTAATGAAGTCTGGATCCAGCCCAATAATAGTAATTATAATAGTTTCACCTGATTTACCTAGAGTGTCAGCACAAAGGAGATGCAATTATTCCATATCTTCAGTGAACTGATACGTTAAATGCTACTCTACTGTTTTCATACAGATCAGTGTACAGCCGCAGACCTAGTCGTAACGTGGCTCCCCCCACCCCCGCAACCCCTCATTTACATGGCTATCCACGCCTATATGGCAGGGATACAGCCATCTTAAATGACGGGTCTGCCCCTTCAGCGTAAGTACTAACGTACCTAACTTTGTTACATAAGTGAGTGCTTACACACAGGACATCTGCGCATGCCTTGGGCTAAACCATGTTGATTGCAGGGGAGTCATATTTCATCTGTTGCAAACAGTATTAGAGTTGAGAGGTGATGTTTCCTATCAAAAGTCTAAATAACAGTGTGATAGTAAAGCTGGTCAGTATCTGTATGCAGTAAGCAATTCAAAGATATATCTCTGCATGCAAAGAATACAGTTAACTTGACTCCCCCTGAAATCAACATGGTTTAGCCCAGGAGTAACTAATTTCATGCACTTACTTAAGTCTGGATCCAGCCCAATGACACAAGTCCTATGATCGAATCTATTAGAGTTCATTCTCTCTACATTTTTTGACCAGCACCATTTTAATAAACAACCAATTCTGTAAAAATGCATACAGAAATGCATAGACGAATAGTGATTTGGGCTATGCTCTATAAAAGTGATTGAAGATCATTGAAAACATAACCCAAAGTCGCCAATGATATTATGATCACTCGTGCCAAATATAGGTAACAGCATACTACTAGTCCACAAACATTCATAGCCATCAATCTAGTAACACATGGGTTGAATCAATAGTTTTATACTTACAAAGCAGATTTCATCTAGGCTCTTTACATTTACGATTTCCCCCATTAATGTTGGCTAATTACAGTTGTTACTCATTCGTCTCTATGTATATTGCACACTAAATTATGTCCTGTGCTGTTAGTGGTAAGATCCACTGCACTAATATTATTCTTTAATGATGTGTACTATGTATACAGGAGATATATAAATAATTAAATAACCGTCTATCACAGGATGCTGTTTTCTTTTTCAAGGAACAGAATTCCAATATATTTATCACAAACAAAATATGATATTTCATAGGTTTTTGAGATGCCTATAAGGTACACACTGTATTATGTCCTTCAGTGAACCATTTGTAAAGGCATGAATTATATGTCAGACATAGGTTTAAAGTCATGGAATTACTGTCTTAGTGAGAATTAAAGTGAATTATTTTTTGATTGTCATAGTAATATCAGGTTAGTCTCATTTTCCACCCAGTGGAGTGGTTTTGCTTCTGTTTTGCATTAATGCCTATAAAGAAGATAATTTGATTTTACCTTTGTACTGCGAAATAAAGATTCATCATAAAGAAAGTTTCCAATACACTTGCCATGTGAGACCTATAACATGAAATCTAATGCTTTCTGATAACACTGGACCGGAGCCTGAACTAACAATGTCAGGCGATTTATGCAGACACTGTGCAGAAATCAGCTGTGGTTCAAAACTGCTCATGGCCAGAATCCTGTGATACGTATAGGAACGGCGGGTGTACGAATATTGTTTTACATCCAGCACTTTTGTACAGTGGGCGTGACAGACCTCACTGCCTACTTTTTTTTTTCGCAGTGAGGGCTATTTAAAGGGCTAGGTTTAGTGTTTACATATAATTGTCTTGTCCGCATATTTAACCTTACATACACACAAATTATAGGTAGGGTTATGGACAAGGATGGGTATGGATGGAACTTAGGAGCAGGCAAACATGCAGAACCCCTCTGTACATTCACAAGCCACTATCAGTTACGGATCTGGTCCACTATGAGTAAACCTCTAGAATAACTTACCCTGCGTAGTCCATTGCTCTGTTTCTAAAATACGAGTCCTCACGATGACTGACAATACAGGTTTTCCAGATCTCCTTGCAAAATCACAGGTAACGTAATTACTACTCCTTGTGGGTGTTATCAGTAGGAGATATGGAAAACAAGCACTGTTGGTGGACCAAGGGATCCATTTGCTAAAAACTGTGAATCGAGTGCTACTTCTGTTATACATATCTAGTGAAATAAAAATGTCCTGTAAAGTTAAAAAATAAATAAAATACAAAACTCATGGCAAATTGCCCCTTTGCCCCTGTGTGTGTTTTTCACAGAATATGTGATATATAAAAGACAGCATAGTACATGAACGAACCTTATAGAAGTTTACACTTGGTAAAAAAAACTAATGCAGTTTATGTGGTTATTATAAATTCTGCACAACTATTACCCTTCAGGATTTGACTGAATCCAGATTGTCCTTATTTCTAATTAAACTGTTAAAATGTCAAATGATGAAAACACTGCAATCTGAAGTAGGTCAGGGTGTAAGAAAGCAATAACTGGATATAAGATTGAGGTTAAAAACTCATGGCATGAGTGTCTTTGGAACAGACTAAGTGTAGGCTTCAGCACTGCCGGATTCTGCGAGACACTGAACAAGTCAGCACACTTTGCACTGAATTGACATCTGTTTTTAATGCACCATCTGTATCTAAAGGTCTGGCCTAGATCTTGCAGAGCCAGCCTTTCAGTGACTTCTGATATGTAGCTTCATAAACTACCCTCCACCAATAACATTCCTGTAATAGTTGTTGTGGGACTTTGTACATACAGTTAGAAAGACAGATGAGTCCCGAATAACAGCCAGATATCGGCAAAGAGTTTTAGAATGCGCAGGGAATTATCCGGCTGTTTTAGAATTTGTAAAATTTATTATGTTGGCCACCCTCGAAAATAGGTCATAGAGAATACTTGCTGCATTTTTCATCAGGAAGTTGTATTTTTTGGAAGAACCTCTATAAACTTTCTCTCGCAGTGTATGGTGATAACCTAACTGAAAGGTAAACTGCTAAATCTTTTCTCTTCTAATGGACTACTGTCTAGAACAAACATAAGAAAATCCCTTTACGAGTAGGAAATGCCTGGCCTTCTACAATGTAATCGGAAAGTAATAAAACAACAATGCTTTCAGTTTTTAACTGCACCTCCAATAGGAAGCCAAAATACATTATTTAAACTTCTTCATTACCAGGGCAATCTATGGCGTATGAAAGTCTGTTAAGTCTTTTGCTGCTTAATTTATTGCAAACTAATCTGTTTTTAATCTTCTTTTTATTGTTTTTGGAAAGCCACACTTCTCTCTGAACATTTATGTTGATTTACCAGCTCACTTTCAAGCGTCATAAACAATTCCTAATTGATTTTCCAAATGGACCTTGTCAGAATATCTACAATACAGTCCTTTCAATGGCTTCCCTGGTAAATCCACCAGACTGAAATTACCCACAATCTATACGTAACATGGAGAACCCTGATGGATAAGCGCATTTCACTTTTGAATTTTACAGTATTGAATTCTGGTGCCGTCTATCTCTATTAACAAGACCAATGTTGCCTTGGGTAATACATTAAACCTTTTTTAAATGTTGCCTTAGGTAATACATTAAACCTTTTTAATGTCCATTCGAGAACTGAATCTGAATAGTGCATGTCTGTGATTAAAGCATGAGCAGTGTAATGTAGTAAATGCTTTGCTTTTTCAGAGAAGTCTGTGTATAGGGCATTATCATGTAATATGAAGGTCATGTAGAGGTCTGTATAGATAGTATTGCACTGCACATGCTCAGTAAATAAGTACACTAAAATGATCGCTATTCTCATTCATACACAATCTAGGCATAATCCACCCTAAATCCAAAACGGCAGTCAGGGGCAGTGGAGATTATTCTGACCTTGGGCCACATTCTCTAAGTATGTTTTTCCGCAATTCCCATCCTGCTGTTCAGTAATATGACTGTGACAGTTTAATACACATTTATTTGCACACAGATGATCCCTAGTGTAAATGGTAAGGATGCTGTGTTTAGCTGTTGATGTATCCACACACACTACAAAAGCTGGATGGGATTTCCTTAAAAATCTACACACAACTCTACATGTGGCTCTAAGTAATCCATTTTCTGTGACTGTTACATCCTGGACTCAACTGATATCGGCATTTATTGTATAATATATGAACCCTTATTTTCTAGTCCAAATTAATAATATAATATAATTAAATTATTATCCTTAGAAACAATACATCACAATGCAAGTTGTGCAAGAGCATTTTTATAGGTAGGAAAATACTGCAGTTTTATTGTTTCAATACTATATTAAGTTGATAGAATATGCACTTCCCTGCATTAAACAACAACATCATGGTGTAAAGTTTCACAATAATCTGCTCTAAACAAAATCCCCTCCTTGGTCCCCAAACAGAACGTTTTTCTAAATTGTGTCCCAAGCATGTGGTGGGTCCCCATAAAGGTGCTGTATTTCCTGGAGCCCCCAGACCACAGTGTTGAAGAAATATAATTTTTCAGTGTGAGGCAAGCCTACTGGACTAGAACATGTGGCCAATGGCAAAGTGTATATCCGTGTACTGTATTGTCCTGCACTGTGCGCTGGGCAGAATAAATGTATATCAATCCAGACATGAGTGCAGCTCACTCACTGCTGTAACTAAATTTGGGCTGTTGTTGCTGGAGATCAGGAAGGGAAACGCAGCTGTGCTGTAGCTGGAGTATAAACCTTTGTGTACTGGTCATCAAGAGCACAATTAGTATTCATTAAGCCCCCATCAATATCCTCCTTATCATCGTCAAAATACAATGAAGGATTTAACATCAGGGCAGCTTGCATACATATGTACATAGAGAATATATACAGATAGCAGAAAAGTGATCCTGCAGATTGATTATGCCAGAATATTACGAGTGTGTGACTTTGATAGAGCTTAGTCCAGCTGCACTGACAACCACTATATCAAAAGCCTTAATCCCCCACTGAAATCACGTCTTGTCTTTCCTCTTCCAGCATGCTGAGCAGCACCTTGCTCCCGTGAATGCAGACAACCACTGTTATAAGCAATGTCACTCTCTCTGTGCTGTGGTGCTCAGCAGGGGACAGTATTTGATGATAGTGAGATTTAGTAGGGAATGGGAATTGCTTCTTCTCCCTGAACCATCACAATTTACCTCTAGCCTTTGCAGTAGCAGAGTTCAGCAGCTGGACAGCGAACAAGCCATTTAAAGGAGTGGCACTTGCTGCTTTCCTCAATACATCAAAGCCGTCTGCTAGTTCTTGCAGTTTCCAAAATTGTTTAGATCATTCTGGGACCTATTCATCAAAATGTATGTTGGGCAAATGACAAAAAGCAGTGCAGATTGATGATTAGTAACACTGAGGGTAAATTGGCTGCATCGGACCTTACTGAGAGAATATATAGCTCGTGTCTGAGAGGTGTTCAGTTAACTCTTACAACAAGCTGTGATTTCAAAACGTAAAAAGCTTTATTAGTATGTAATGTATGCGCAGCTGGGTGTGTCCCTTGGCGGGGATAAAAAACACCTTGAAGAACAGATGTTAGTGCAGAAAGACTATTTGCCTACTTCAGGTAAATCTTATGCTGATTGGTTTTCAAAACTAACCATTGGGTATCAATTAACCAGATCAAGTATAAAGAAAATCTATCTTAATTGTATTTATTTTAACATTAGTCTTAGCAGTGCCTGATGTTGTTTCCTCTGCACTGTCAGTAATTGTGGACGTTAACTCTGTGGTTACGTTAGCTGGAGAAGGGATTTCATGCAAGTGAGATATATGCACACATATGGAAAATAACTAAGGTAAGATAATATAATGCAGTATTTACCTGCTCCTCTGTCTCTATTAAGGGTTAGCTTTGCTCAGTCACCTCCATCAGGAAATGCAATCACAAAAGTGTACCCAGCACTGAAGCTATACATTTTCCATAAAATGTCCCTCAGTGGGCTTGTTATTTAGTCATATAGGGCTTGATTCACAGATAAGGAAATAAGTACTTGCGGATTCACAAAACTATGCACCTAGGTCAGTGTTGGCTAACCTGTGACACTCCAGGTGTTGTGAAACTACAATTCCCATCATGCTTTGTCAGGTATTCGCTATGCTTTTGCAGTTAAGCCATGCTGGGACTTGTAGTTTCACAACACCTGAAGTGTCACAGGTTAGCCAACACTGACCTAGGGTTGTAAGTCAACTCCCAAGACACCTCCCCCCCAGCTCTTAAACATCTTTGCTGACTTCCGCCTCCATAGGGCTACTTAACCCTCTGTGCGTATCTTTGTGCGGATTTTACTAAGGCACGTGCAGAGTTTGCTAACCTAGCCCATACTGCCCTATTCAAATGCATCCCCCCACCCACTTTTCTTAACTTCCACCTTACAGAGTACTTACTTTTCTTATGGATCTCATTAAACATGGAGATGAACTCCGTGCATAACGGGATTCCATGCGTAATCTGGATCGTGTATGCACAATTTGCATAAAATCACCAGGATACGGAATGCGTATTTTTAGGAACGTTATTAAGTGTGAATCAGGTCGACAATTACAAAAAAGAGAAACCTCAATAATACAGTAACTCACTCATTTTGCACCTACCCATGCATGCCAACCTTGGGATTCATTTCATAAAGCCCCGTTCCTCTGAGCATTGGAAAGCAGGGGGCAGCACCAGCATGCACAAATTAGCATTAAATCCTGTCATCTAGCTTTGCAACCACTTGTAGTGCTCTGACTAGGGCCGAGGCTATGGTGTTCACCTACAGATAATACTTACCAAGTCCATGGTGCCCTCCCTGTAAATCTCCTTCTATGTAAACAGTATGTAAACATATCTAAGATCTACAATCTAGAGCAACTCTAATGACTGCTATTTCTTCGATTGTTGTGCTGCCTCTCCAGCCTGCCCTGCACACCATCATGTAGCACATTCCCCCGTCCCTGGTTATGACTAACAGCGATGAACCAAGAAGGTGGAGCATGATGACACTGTGGACCAAATGCTAAGGGTAGGATGTCCTGATAGTTAATATTTTCAATATATGCTGAATAAAGGCCTATAGAGATAATAATTGTATTTATATTTTCTTAGTTCAGTTTTTCATGTGGGTGAAAGGTCAATAAAGTTGTTTTGTGTTACAAAGAAATATATTGGCAATGCAGTAAATCTCAGTAATTGCTGTGACAGGATCCACTGTTTTGAATTTACTACTTACCAGGACACATTTTTATCACAATACCACCCACAGATGCCTATTTAAAAGATTAAGTCTTCTTCTGTGCTGATTATCAACACTAAAAATGCTGGGGGATCAAGAGACCAGCTGTACTTTTAAGCGCGCAAAAAGCTATTTTTTTCATTCTCTCCTGGTATTTCCTGACAAATTCCCTGTTGACGTGCAAAAAAAAAGAAAAGAAAAAAAGAGGAAAGAAATTAAAAGTTTAAAAAATCAGTGTAATTAAAATGCAACCTTTTGCAATTAGATATAGCATAGCAACTGTTGTCATGGAAATAATCTCCAGATTCTTGCAATGAATCCAAGTTTCTTGTGTATGTGTTCCTATTGCTTTATTATATATGACTGCTTTTCAGTTTTTGGAACAGCATAAATATGTGAGATATTAAACAAAGTACAAGTCTTTACTATGTGGTAAACAGTAGCTGATTTCACTACAAAAGCCTATAAAGAAAGCTGTGATTTTTTTTCACACAGCTCAAGTTAAACTCATTCTTTTAATATCTGCCAGCACAGTCATTAAATGGAAGATTCAATGCTAATTTTACACGTTGCTCTCTCAAATGATATTTTTATGACAGTATTTTATAATTTGTCCCATTTTTTTCAACGATACTCTGATTTATAGTGCTACTTTGTCAGATCTATAAAACCCTCAGATTATACTGTGTAGAAAGTGTACACCTGCATATATAAATGTCACCTCTTGTCACAGAGAGTAGTGTTGGACAATTCTTAGAGCATGCTTGCATTGGTCTTTTCTATTTAACAAGCTCACTTAGAACACCTGTTCACCTCATCTTACACATTCGCATGACTGTTCTATCTGCTATTTCCAATTGGCTATCAAGTGCAACCAAGCACATTTAAGTGGAACACATGCCACAGAGAAATAGGAGTCATTTTAATGCAATTTATGAGAAGTCTTATACTCAAGACATTTATCTGTTGCGAATAATGGGCTGGATCCAGACTTAAGTAAGTGCTTGAAATTAGTTAAGCCTGGGCTAAACCATGTTGATTGCAGGGGGAGTCGAGTTAATTGTATTCTTTGCATGCAGGGATATATATTTGAATTGCTTACTGCACACAGATACTGACCAGCTTTACTATCACACTGTTATTTAGACTTGGGATAGGAAACATCACCTCTCAACTCTAATACTGTTTGCAACAGATGAAATATGACACCCCTGCAATCAACATGGTTTAGCCCAGGAGTAACTAATTTCAAGCACTTACTTAAGTCTGGATCCAGCCCTACAACACCAACCATACACATGCTGCAAACATACACATGCTGAGTACGTAAGTTGGCATTTTTTAGTGATCAGCACATGCACGTGGCAGATGTTACACATCGGATGACAGTACGTACGGAGTTGATTTTAGCAATTGCACAACTCCATACAACAGGGCGTGACAGTACTTCGTATGTGGGAGAATCCGTAATGTGGGTAGGGGGAGGCATTTAAATTGTACAGTATGGGCTGGGTTAGGCACTTAAGCACGCACTTTGGCTATGTTCACAAGTAACGCACGTAGAAGTGAAGGTAGGGCTATGGCACGTGGAAGTCAGCTAAATTCCGTCTGTCAGAGGGGAGTGCCATGGGAGTGCACTTGCCACATAAGTGCAGACTTTTGCTATTCAGTGCATTCTAAGTATGAATACGGACCTAATGAGCATGTGAAATACATTATGTAGATCATTTGTAAAGAGCAGATATATAAATAGATTTCAGATGTAAGTTGGTTCAAGATTTAGTGCAATTAATACAGTGCCTTTATATTCTTAAAATAACACCCACAATATTACAGTGGGGTTCAGATACAGGTTTCCCATCTAAGATGCATTTTTCACAACAAGGTGGGAAAGCTAGATTGTAGACCATTAGTAAATTATTAAAACTTTGTTTATTTACCACTTAGCAGCTGTTGGCTCCCTTCAGAGATCAGACAATGGAGCTGACATCACCCATTCAATTCACAGGATGAGTCATGCACTCTATCTGTAGGACACTGAATGGGTGATGCCAGCTCAATTGTCTGATCTCTGTAGGGAGCCAGTAGCTGCTAAATGATAAGTAAACAAATTTTAATGATTTCTGAAGCCACATTCAAATTTGGCAGACGTTTCCCTGATTTTTGGAAAGGTTTAACTGGGCACAACCGTACTAACACACCCGTATTTTGGCATTGAAGGAAGTGAAATAGTTCACACAGGTCACTCTAGTCACTCTACACATGCTTATTTATACTTCTTTATTATAATGTAATTCATGTATAAAATTTACATGACTTAATAGAATAATTTGTTTTCTACCTCTCAAAAATATATAAAATGAGCATTACACTTTTAGATGTTGACTAAGATTCTATTTTATTCAGACAATAATATTGTCGCTTCTGTCACCTTTTATGTGAGGTCAAAAGGAAATGCCCTGTAATATTAATATTTATAGGCTTGATACAGACTTATGAATCTTTCCAAGGTCTGGATCCATTTCTAGATTCTTAAAAAAAAAAAACGAAAAAAAACGTATGCTTTGCAATTAAAAAAAAGTCCTTAGAACAGCAGATTTATAGAATGCCTTTTAAACAAGAAAACATGTTTGCATTGGCTTGCTAAATAATGCACCATTTCCCATCTTAAGTCAGAGGCCCATTGAATGGACACCATTGTATTTTTTGATTTATGACATTTGTAGTCTGCTTGCTAGCATTAATAGTAGAAAGTGATACTCTGGTAGAGCTGACTTGCTCAAGTACTAATGGTAGTAATATAATATGCGCTGATACACAGAGAAAGTGATTTAAAGCTTGGTCTTAAAAATGCCTTTTGCATGGATTGGTATCTTACTAGATACTAGGTTCTCTGACCAGCTACATGAGAAACTACCAATAAATGAGCTCCTTAGCATTAGCTACAACATGATAAAGGCAAATTTACTGATATGTTTGTAATATAAAAAAAAAATAAAAAATATTTCATTCGGAAATTATGATTGTCCACCAGTCATTCTGCATGTTTCACACCATAAAGTAATAGAATTCAAATATAATAAGAATGTTTAGTCTTAGACAACTTTGGATCTACATAATATGTTTTGATAATATATAGTTTCCTTATTTGAGACATAAAATCAACATGCAAGATTTTAATTTCATGCAATGACTATAATCTATAACAATTTGTACAGAGCCACTGATGTAGTAATATTTAAATAATGGAATGACTCATAAGGGTTTCCCTAAGAATCTAACTGAATTGTCCACCAAGCAACAAAATACTTTATATTTATAATACTCAATATTTTAAACAATGAAGGTGATCCAGAGTTGGCAGTTACAGCAAAAAAATTAGCACCTTGGCAAAACCATGTTTAACCGCGAGAGGCATGTGGTTTGCTGGTACCATGGTCTTTTTTTACAAAGGACCTTCGTACAGTAACTGAATGGATACTGCTGGCAATCTCACTGTATTAAGTGGCAGTGATGTGACTCCAGACGTGATTCAGCTGGCGACTGTATCATGTTCGAAATAGGCCCACACGGCGCTACCTGGTTGATCCTGCCAGTAAGTATATGCTTGTCTCAAAGATTAAGCCATTCACGTGTCAGTACACACGGACGGTACAGTGAAACTGCGAATGGCTCATTTAATTGCAGGAGTAACAAATTTTACATTTACAAACCAAATGAGTGGAGATGTTATGTTTTGTAGCTAATCCAAAATTAGAGTTTTATAATAAATATGTAGTGTTTTTCTTCATGCTAAAAAAAATTATTTATTTGCACCCCTCACATTGCAACATTGTTTGTCCAGGTGTAGGTTTGCACCTCTTTGAACATTTACTGCTAACTACCCCCAAGGTAACCAAAATAAGTTTACGGCCCCCAGATGTATCACCTCAACCATTCCATATGTTATCACAGCAACAAAATATTGCTGAGACACCTTCAGCTACTAGAAACTATTGAACTACGTCTTTGACCTTGTTCCTCAGCACCATGATAATAGAGCAGGACTGTAACAAAATCCTTTTTACCAACAATAATCACTTAATACACCTTCTTAGCTGTACAAAGGAGAGTCATAGTGAAAGCCTTTTTCATTTGTTTCTGCACGAGTGGCATCTAATTTAAGGTAGATCTTTCTTTATTATGAGAATCTAATAATAGAGGAAGACATTTTCTAATTAGCTAAAATAGTAACACCACTAGCGAGCGATTGAGTTTTGCCTGTGTATGTTAGGGGGATTCCTTCGGGAAGTAAAAGCAGAAGGATGAGTTAATTGCACAGAGTTTTTTTTTTATTATTATTATTGTTTAGATAGTTTGTGATTGCTTGATCAAGCCAAACAACAAGTCAGTTTTTTTTTAACAATACAGGAAGGTCTAACCGCTTGGCAGGAGAAACAGATCATTTGTAGAGATGGTGTTTGGGTTTTGAAAGCCGGCACTTGGAAACTATCTGCTAATACTTGCCTGTTGAAACTAAATTACATGATGTTTACTTGTCATTAAAACACCCCAAACTCTTTAAATAGTAAATTGCCACCCATCCACACACATTGTGCCTGATCCAGACCTACGCCGATGCGCTGTGCTTACTAAAGAACAGCGCATCGGCGTTCACTTTCACCGACACTCCCCCTGTGCGCGCGTATGGCCCCTTCCTTACGCCGGCTGAAGGCTACCCTAACTTCAGGGGCCATACGCTCGCACAGGAGTGTATGNACGATCGGGCGTTGCCGTAGCGACGCCGGGCAACATCTGCCCGGCGCATGCGCAGATCGGCTTTTCAGTCAATCTTACGCTTACGCCCGCCGTCCTAGCCACGGTGGGCGTAGGTCTGGATCAGGCCCATTGTGCTAGACTTCGTTTCTATGTAGGACATCATTTAAAGCTATCAATAGAAACAATTAACCCACAAAAACTCATTTTACAGCAGACTGCAAAAATTATTTATAAAACAAATACCAAATTAAAATGATAAAAAAGTTAATGTCCACCATGGAAAACAATTACCAGCTTTATTTTTGGTCACACAATACTGGAAATTATACAGTAGGCCTGCAGTCATTAAGTCATCCACTGTTATCACTGTGTAATTAAGAGTGAATTAATTTTAATCTCATATTCATCGGCATTTCATTAACCTTTCATTAAATTAAGGTCAATGAATCTTTAGAAAGCACTCCCAAATAACTCTTAATTTGCACACAATTAATAACTTCTCTTTTTACCTTACAGGTTTTTAAACCAATGTTTCATCTTTCCTTCTGTCACTCTTAGAAAGTAAATATAATGTAAGAGGGCAGCTAAATTGTAGGCTCTTAATCATTTATGCATCCATATGATAGAACATGTAGAATGGAAATCAATGTCCCTTTAAATGTCTTGTATAAAGTGCATAGCACACCCTTACAGACATCAGTGTGCATGTTTACAGAGCCATCCCTTTAACCCTAAAAATTAATGTAATATAAGTTGAACTTTATTTGGAAAAGTTTATCAAGACCTCTCCTTTTTATGGTAATATCAAACAATGGGCCAGATCGTCACATAAGAATGGATTACGTACATTAGCCTCCACATCGGAGGACATATGGACCTTGCACGTTCAGAACCCTACTTTAAGTCTCCCAACGCGGAAGGGTCTCGTACACATGCAATGCAGGATCTTACCTAAGGGCTTAGCCAAGTCCTTACTGCATGATTGGCATGCATCTCCCCCCACCCAATGTGTAGGCATGACGCCTCGGCAGAGATCACTATACGCACCGGCATATTGCATTTCAAAGTGTAAGTACGTAGTTGGCAAGTGCACAATTCCAGCAGGAGGAACAATCAATCTTGTACTATACCATACCTCTTAGTAACTACAAATGTAGGCTTCAGTAAGGTATAACTATATGACTAGTTTTGCAGCTTTTTGTGGTAGCCAAGTCCACTTTGGCATAAGACAAGCCCTATTTGAGTTATGAATCAGACAGTGCTACCAAAACAGGACAGTCAGAAGGAATTCAATACAACTGAATAAAAGGGAAAAAAAGGCCCCAGAAGTGTCATTATAACAACCAATTAAAAAAAAAAGCTTTGATCATTAGAGCACAAAACACTAGGGAAGCAACTGTCTGATTAACAATACACTGACCAGGCTTTTTTTTTTTTCTCCCTGTGCAGGTCAATAATTTCTATGTAGTAAGATAAGTATTCTTTACAGGACAAATAAGCCTGTAAGGAAAGCAAAAAATAAGGATCCATTAAGCCACCAGTCTTTATAATGGTGGTCAAAATGACCCTAAACATAGGATTAAAATGAATGGATAAAGACAATAATAAGGCGAAAACGTGGGCACCAGTAGTATCACAAACTGCCACGAAAACACACACGGAATAAAAATAGAAATGGTACTGTTTGTCTAGCTGTTGTTTACACAAATTATCAGGACTAAAATTGCATTCCAAATGGTGCTTGGGACACTACTTGGAGAAATGTAATTTAATTTTAGCTTTTCGCATACACTACCAACCTTTATTATGTAACTAAACAAAAACTCAAAGTAATTGTCGTATAATTAATGCACTTATCGGTTTCTAATGGTAAGAAAAGCCTTTTGATATTCAATGGCCTGTCGAGAATACATTGAAAAGGTTTGTCCTTTTTTCCTTAGTGAATGTGGAAAAGCTATTAAATTCAGAGGTCATAGGGGATCATGCGGAAGAGCACTGTTGCGTCTCTTCCTTTGTATTTACCTGCATTTCACAACAAAAGAAAAATTGGTGTTTGCGCCTATTCTCCAGTGCCTTTGTAGTCCGCGCTGTCATGTGAAATTGGGTTAACCCTTACGGCACTGATGGGGAGAGGCAGTCAAATTCAATGAATGTCTGATAATGCGCAATACACATGCGGTAAGTGTTGATTAAACATACTAGGACGTCAGAGATTACTGTCATTGTATGCAGGTCAGGTGACGCTCGCCTATGCTGGAGGTATACGTGAGTAAGGATAAATATTTTCATACACTGTGAGGATCAATAGCTCTGTTTCTGCTCAGCAATTCAGAAGAACACATATTTTTCATGCATTCCATTAAAGGAACACCTGACAAATGCATCTGAATCTCGGTTAAGCTGAGCAGAATGGCATCAGTAAAACATATGCACACATTTTGTTGTTCGTAATGAATTTCATAATCCAAAAATGCTTTTTAGCCAGTGCTGATGATAGGAGCCCTCCTATCGAGGTCCAGCATGGCATTGTCATGTCCGAACCTGCCAGCTCAAAAGCCATATATTTTGTGTACCGCCAGCGAAGCAGCTTGGCAAGTGAGAGGGCTACCTGACCTGCCACAACGAATTAGCAATACACCAAAGAATACAAAATACTCTTCACCCCCCTCTCTTATGCAGGGTCAACTTTACATTTACTTCTCTGCATGGAACTGCTTATCATCGCCACCCCCTCGTAGCATCCGTAACGTAACATCTGCCATGCACATAATGGTCTGGATTCACAGTTACGTAGATTTCGTCTTACGTACGTTGTTTTAAGAAATGAGCTACTATTTACGCTATCTACGAACCATTTATGTATGCAGATTGCATAAGCACGGTCTTTAGACTGCGCTTACGCAATCTACGTACAGAAATGGTACATAGATAGCGTAGTAGCTCAATTCTTAAAACAATGGGCCGGATCTAGAACTACGTCCGTCTTCCATAGACGGACGTAATTTAATGCTTCTCTGCATGGAACTGCATATCATCGCCACCTCCCTCGTAGCATCCATAACGTAACATCTGCCATGCACATAACGGTCTGGATTCACAGTTACGTAGTTTTTGTCTTACGTATGTTGTTTTAAGAAATGAGCTACTATTTACACTATCTACGAACCATTTATGCATAAGCACGGTCTTTAGACTGCGCTTACGCAATCTACGTACAGAAATGGTACATAGATAGCGTAGTAGCTCAATTCTTAAAACAATGGGCCGGATCCAGAACTACGTCCGTCTTCCATAGACGGACGTAATTCAATTAACAATAGCTACTGCGCATGCGTAGTAGCTATTGTACGTAATCTGCGTATCATCATTTCGATACGTAGATTGCGTATATGCGGTCTTTTAGACCGCATATACGCTATCTATGTATCGAAACGATACACAGATCTACCCCAATGTATGTAAGAAAACTACATAACTGTGAATCCGGACCAACGTTATTGAATGAGAATCAGGCCTATAATCTCATTTAGATGCAATGGGCCTGATCCAGGCCTACGTCCGCTTGCGTATTTACGGCGGACGTAAGCGTAAAAACAGCTTTTTGTACTGCGCATGCACGGGGCAGATGTTACGCTCATGTTACGGTCTGAGAAACTGAGCGTATGGGCCTTGATTGTAACAGCTTCGTATTGACGCTCGGGGGGACGTGTCTGCCATACGAAATCCGTAATTACGAACTGAGGGCGGGGTGAAGCATTTAAATCGTACAATATGGGAGTGCTAAGCGTCGGAACTACGCAATGAGCTTACGGACGCACGCGGTTACGCTCAGAAAAGTTAGGGTAGGTTTTGCTAAGCGTAAGAAGCCAAAAGTAAATACGACCAAGGGGAGTGCCGAGCGGAGTGCATCAGAGGTACGCCGGCGTAAATACGCTACGCACATGGGCGTTTCATGTTCTACCCACACAAGCTTACCATCTAAAGTGTGGGCAACGGCTATCCACAGGAACATAATGAGAGTGGTGAAAGCTATCCATTTCACACAACAAACTCATTTTATGTCTTTAGTCATACACTTAGAGACCTCGGTTCCACTTATTAGCAAGCGTGTGAGCAGTCTGTTTCTCTGTGAGAGTGACAATTGGTTTATTTTAGTTGAATTGCCTTTGACAACAATTTATATATGATGTAGTATGTATACAATAAAGGATACAATGCAGGCATACATAGCAAAACAGGCTCAGAGCACAATAACTCCTGCACCCCTGTGATTTCTGCTAATGACCACTTTCACTTCTGTAGAATGTAAGTTGCCTAATGGCCCAGTAAATGTGCTAAGTCCATGATTTTTGGTTAGTCCCATGCAATAAATGTCTCTCTAGACATTATAAATTCTAACAACCAGAAAAAAACAATGCTTCATTACCCCCAAACAACTGTTTATCTGGGTAAAAAGAAAACCACTCTAACACAGTCAAATCAAAGCTGTCACTGCATAGTGACCATAACCACCAAGCCGCACTCCGCTGCGTTCTGCACTAGTGAAGATGAAATTGCGTACTGCGGTATTCTCACCACTGCTGACACACATTTCCTGGAGTACAGGAGCCCATTTACTGCGTTATCCAACATCTGTGCTGCTTTATTGTGTAAACTTCTTCTTATCGTAATCATTTATTTACTTTATTACTAAATCTGGGAGCAATCACAGCTAAATAGCCCAGGTTGCAAGCTTACATAACACAGAGGGCAAAGTGGCAACCTACACCATTTCATGTGTTGTGAATCTGCAAGTTTATGTGAACTGTGCGGAGAGGTGGATATTGGCTATAGACTATATAGACTATAGACTAAAGAGCTTCAGGTGAATTGTAAAGGACTGCATGAAGGATTTGAGGCTACAGAATAGTCATTGTGAGTGAGGTCTGTGCTGAGTTGGTGCAACCAAATGTACTGTGCACTCCTGTGATTGAGGAAAATGTATCAATGATCTTTAACCCTTGGACTCTAAATGGTCTATTTCCCACCTTTCACAGCTCCATGGACCTGATTCAGGAATAGACTCGGAAGGGGACATAGCAAGTCAGATGTTATGTGTCTTAACTTCATTCATGGTAGAGGCCTGCCCATTAATTCCACCTTCCATAAACCCTGCCAGACAGAGAGCAGCAGATTTGCGCGGAGAAGTCAGGGTAGCGTTCTGGACATGTACATTTCTTCCAGAAGAGGGAAGTGCCAGGGGCCTCCGTGCCTAGTTACAGATCTCTGTGTACACGTAATCAGGTCCCGTGTCTGTAACATAACAGAAGCAATTTGCTTGATCAATATCAGAGAAAATCTAACTGCACTGAGTGATGAAAAGTAACCGTTGTAAGAGTTTGCGATTTTACGTTCTGCCACTAAGTTATGGATATAGTAATTATATTCATTGTTATTTAATATTTGTAACAATGTTCTATTTATTTTTACCCTGAATTTTTGGCCAGAAACACAGTAAAACTCATGTACAGACTTGAAAAGCAATAATGTTTTGTCATTTTTATCCCAAGGATGCAGACAATAGACAATGGACAGTAGCTTTACATAGATTGAGATGAATGCACAGCAAAGAATTCAAGGTAATGAGAAGTCAGAAAATGCCAAGTCAAGCGTAGTGCACATTTCATAAATACACTAAGCAAAAATGAACTGAGGGAGTTGTGTCCTCCTACTGGTGGCATCTGTCACACTCATCACTACAATCACTGCTTCACCAACTGTCATCCTGGCTACAATTAGTCTACGATACTTATGGACACATATGACTGTGGTGCACTGTACTCAGAAATATATGTGTATTGATGGAAGCTGACAGTAATCAAAAAGAATAAAAGGAAAATGTGTTATTTCCTTCTTAAGGACATAACTACGTCTTTCATTGAAGCAAAGGACCCAGTGGGTTCTTGGCTAGCATTTTTATTGTAATTATTATTATTATAATTTTTTTTTCAATTTTAAAGCAAATACACAGAAACCTCAGAGAAAAAAAAAACAAGAAATAATTAAAGATTACTAACAAATCAGCAAAAAAAAAAAAGTTCAAGCACATATTCCATTTTCATTATATTCATAATGGGCCGGATCCAGAACTACGTCCGCCTTCTAGTGCATAGAATTTACGCTAACATAAATACGCTACGCGATGTAACGTAACAAGCACTTAGGTCTGGATCTGGCCCAATGTCTATAGCATGCACTTTATTAACGGGAGTAACTTATATATTGTAATGACGGATCCATTTTATATGGCTTGTTACATATGCAAGGGGAAAATTGTTATGTTTATATTGCCTTTTGTTGATGAATATTTTGTATGAGATGTTTGAAAGGACAATAAAAGAACCAAATTAGGCAATAATTTGTTGGAAATCCTGTACTCTCCATAAACCTCATTCATTTACAATCAAATTGTTTAGTAACAATCCAAGGCCAATAATTGAGATTCTGATGGGTAATTTAAAGATAAATACAGCACCTTCACAGAGTATAATCAAGAGCTGCAACTTACTCCTTTATTTTTAAGGGAAGTACAAGAGTGAGCTCATAGCAGCTTTCACAAAGTATCTGATTCACCTGTGATAGATCTGTGTGCTGAGTGAAGAGGGGTGTTCTACTCTATCTTAATGAGAATGTGGGTGTTTCAGTGCAGCTGCGAACAGATCAGTAGCCAGGTGTCTGCACACTTCCTGCACCAGTTTAGGACTGGTATAACTGGCTGGTGGAGGAGAGATGTCTGCAATAAAATCCCCTGTGCTCAGCAAAAATATTAATCAATCTAACAAAGGCATGAAGATAAAAGTGAATGTAAGATTCTTCAAAACAAATAATATTCAGTATTAAATATTACTATTGACTAATCGATAGAATCGAAAGGAAATCCTGTTTTGAGCTAATGATCCAGATTCTGCTTGGAAGGTTCATCAGAGCAGTCATTATACAGACTATTTCAGGTTACTACCAGAAATACCCCTACATCTAACAATATATTTATATATATGGTTTTGTCATGACAGCCAGCAAAATAATGATTTAGACAGACTAAGTAAAGTATAAATGGTTCATATGCTGTGTATTATTTAGCCTAGCAATGCAAAGACATACATAAATGCCTAATAACAGGTGCATAAAAGGACGGATGACATGATAACATTACTTATTGAAAAAACTAGACAATAAATATGAGCATCACTTTTCATGGGTAACAAAGATGCAATAAAAGAGCATTGTTTAAAACTGTTCCCTTTAATTCACGTTAGAAGACTCTCGTTACTTCACTATTGAAGAAATCAAAGAACACCCTAGAGAAATACTGTTTGCTGTAATGAGCTGCAATGTATGGCAGATAGTTCAAGAAATTAACTGGTTAAGTAACTTTGAATTCAGTGCACAGTCAGTGAATAAAACTCATTCTAATGTTCCCTTCCTCACACATGAGCTGTACACTGCAATTCACATGATGAAACAATGCTGGCTGCATTTTGTATTTGCAAATCTGTTTGCTCCAACAAGGCACAAAGCAACACACTTTAGTCCATTACAATGACAGGCAGTACTCCTACTAACAACTGCTTTTTACTCTCCCTGACAAATGTGCTCTGTGCCATAGTTGACGTTTGTGAAATAATCAGGACTGATGGATAGGGACGCCAGCTCTGCCGAAAGTGCCCCCCGATTTAATGTGAGCGATTTGTCAAACGTGCTGCGATCGCACTGCTGTCAGACACAGCCTGGAAACCATTTTATCTTCTCTCCACCATCCAAGGTCACATTGGTTGGTGCAGGAGAGATCTCCAAATAGATGTTTGTAGGTAATTTGCTCGTCCTAGAAGCCAGATTCCTTATTTGACATTTCTCTGGATATCTCTAAATACAAAGGAATGGCAAGATGATGGCACCCTGTGTAGTCCACAGATATTTAAAAATGGGTCCAGCGTTTCAGAGAAACGTGGGTCCGGTCTGAGAATGAGATTGACAATACTTCATTAAACTCATACCACAATCATAGGTGAAGATCGCACTCACCTTTGTTATAATAACTTAATAAACCTAGCGATCCCCAGTACAAAATATAAGTGTCCGGCTGCTTTTGCTGAGAAGGTAAAGAAGGAAGGGAGGAAAAATAATTTATCATCTACATCAAGAAAGGACTTTACCCCTTTCACTGACTTGGGGGTATATTTTGTAAAAGATATAAGAAATATATATATTTATATAAGAAAGAGATGTGGTTGCTAGACCTAGTGGCCGTATTTTGAACATGATGCAGCAGCCAGCTGAATGGCGGCTGTTTCATTGTTTGAAAAGCTTTGAAAATAGAAAGTAGCTATTGGGAGCAGAAAGCTATTCCCCCATTCCATATAGCTCCAGGCTGTGTCAGTTGCAGCGGGTAAATAGGGTTAGGCTGCGGTGACAGCGGCGAGTATAAGGTTAGGGCTTAAGAGTAGGCTTAGGCATGGAGGGTTAAGCTTAGGCTGTGGGACATGGAGAGTTAGGGGTATGCTTCGGGGCATGGAGAGTACGAGGTTAGGCTGCATTGGCTGTGGTGGGTATAAGGTTAGGGCTTAAGAGGAAGGTAAGAGTTAGGCTGTAGGGCATGGAGGGTTAAGCTTAGGCTGTGGGGCATGGAGAGTTAGGGTTATGCTTCGGGGCATAGAGAGTACGGGGTTAGGCTGCGTTGGCTGCGGTGGGTATAAGGTTAGAGTTTAAGAAGAAGGTTAGAGTTAGGCTGTAGGGCATGGAGGGTTAAGCTTAGGCTGTGGGGCATGGAGAGTTAGGGCTAGGGCTGAAGAAGGGGAAGTTAGGTTAAGGCTGCGAGAAACTGAGGGTTAGGAAAGAGTTAAGGGCAGGGTTAGCTAAAACATTTACCTTTTGGTGGATGACTCTTCATGACTCCAGGAGTCAGATCTCCGCCATTTACCACAATGCAAACTACCAACAATGGACGGCAGTCTGCAGGCAGCTGTAATACAATGGTCTTTCAAAATTAAGACCAATGTCCCGGTGAACCATACTCGCAAAGAAGAGTCTGGTTGTGTATGAGAATGTTATCCTGGACTGTGTAACACTTACAAATATACTAAAACGCCTGTGCATGTGCAGCAGTCTGAACATGGCAGATGGAATAAAAAAGGACTGCAGAGGATTGGCAAACTCTGGTAGTAAAGTGGTTGCCATCCATGCAGTAAAACTAAGCAATTAGCTATTTCTATAAATCTACATTAGCTGCAGCAATCCTTTCTTTAAAAAAAAAACAAAAAAACAATGTATGGTAGCAATTAATTTACACTTTACAGCAAAGAGACTTATACCTTAAACAAAACACTTTATGCCAGCTTGCTCTATATATAATATAATCATTTCATTTGTAAATAACAGTTAGGAAAATGTGCTAAGCTGCTGAAACAGTGGGCATCCTGCAACACTTGCAGCTCAGTTGTCTTAGAAATGTGGGTATCCGGTAAGGGCTAAGTATAAACATTTTTTAAAATACAATAAAAATTTCTTATGGAAACTTCAGAAAAGTTTGTTTTAGGATAATAACTCTATTTTCAAAGTATCTTTTGAAATTGTCAGTCACCCAAACTTGACTAGTACTTATCTAGAAATGCCAAGGTGGAGGGTCTAGTGTGCTATGCACATGGTCACAAGTCTGGCATCTGCCACACACTTCCAATGACTGTGTTAAGAAATGACAGGCTGTTTCACTGGAACCAGATGACAGCTGTATATTTTACAGTAGATGTGAAAGTTTAAGTTATGACAGCCCTCCAATTATTATTTATAAAGCTGAACACATACTGCAGCCTTGATAATTATACACATGACTAAGTGGAAACTACTGAATATTCGGCTTATAATGCTGTCTAAAAAGCCACAAGCACTGGCCAGGGCTAGCCGTATACATTTAAAGATTTACAGACATTCATTTATTATTACAGCCATTGATCGCTATTGGTACGCCAGGTGTTGTGCTTTGTCCGGCATCAATTATGCCTGTTCTGTTGGAGAATGCTGGGATTTGTAGTTTCACAACACCTGGGGTACCAAAGATTGTCGGTGCTAAGCTTTACTGGAATATATATAATTGCCATGTTCCAGCATTATAATTATGGCAATGGATGTAGCAAAATCTATCAGGTGAACTGTGGTAAAACGAAAGTGGTTGTCATTATGCTGTTTTAAGTCTATTTTCAAAACCTGAAATGGTTTTAAACTGTAAAAATCTAAATACCGTTAAATTAGTATTTTTCAGGTGTTCACTGTAGATTTATTACTAAATGTCAAACCTGTAATGGAGCATTGCTTACTCAGACACCGGCATCTCTCTTCCATCTCGCACCATTTGGCGTTTGCTACATTGTACACTGAAGCGATAAGAGGCTTGTGAGAGCCTCATGTATTTAAAATATAAAAGAAACCATAATGGCTCCATAATTGCTGTTGTACAAGGCCCCATGCATGGTCACATTTTAAAACCAATACACATCTCAGAACCCAGACTCAACCTGCCAATTACATTGTAATGTACAGAACATTGCTGATTGCTGATTGGCTGCTGTAAAAGTTGCTGTGCAAAAAAGTTTTACAGGAAAACAGTTACTAGCAAATGAGTCCTTGTGCTGCACTTATGTCTTTGTGCTCATTTTATTGCACATACAAACTATTAATAATCCCTTATATTATTGCAAAGTTCTTTAAAGTGTAGCTGATAATAGACAGCACTTACTGCATACATGACATATATTTTAACACTTTAAACCAGGTGCATTTAAAAAAATATATTATATAACCCCCAAGATGTTTTAATAAAAACCCACTGTCATCTGGTTAGAATACATATACAGCTGCTATCTCCATACCCCATCACCTCGATTGCCACCAGACAGTGGTTGGTCCTACAGACAATCGCAGGACTTCTCCGGAGGGGTAAGTATTTGTAAATATGAAGGGGGCAGTGGGGGGGGGGGTGTGTGTGATAGTTTAAGGCTGTTCAGAGCACTGTTAATAGTGAATAAAGCCCAAAGTTCTTCTGTGATCCCTGAATACTATATGACGATACCATATCCAGCGAAACCTCTCCAACAGAAAAATGCCTTCCAAGTTTTCCACTCCAAAATCTACCAGTGTTTGTGTATCTTGCTACTGACAGCCTGTACACCAATAGGACTTGTGTAATAATAATGATGACAACTCTTAAGGCCCTGCGGGTTTGCGTGCTCTGATTTTAAGACAACCCGGCCCTAAACATGCAAAATAATTCTCCAAATCACAACCTATTTATTCAGGTGATTAGAAAATCTCTGACGGCCAGGATACAATGTGCTGTGACTACCACCCCCCACCCAGCTCAAACAGCTGCTGTAAATGTGCTCACATGATCATTGCCATCCTTGTCCTTCATTCAAATGTGTCAATAAAGTTTTGCCCAACTGAACTCCTAGTCCCAAATAAATTGGTTTAATTAGCATAATTGAGGAAACAGTAGAGCAACCATAACTAATGTAGTATTTGTAATGATTATGCTGGTGAGAACTTTCTAATTGCATGCAAATCACCTTCTCCCAAAATATGACCTTTAGAAGTGGTGAAGTACTGGCATATTTCACGAATAAAATTAAATGTTAGGTATAATACAATGATAAGAGTTCATTCAATGAATATTAATCCCTAAGCTCCTTTCTGGCCGGGTATTGCACGTGGATGATATATACACTTCATTCAGAAGAGCAAAAATATTGAATGCAACGTTTACACTTTGCCTCTTGAAGTGAGGAAGCCACAGGGAGGGAGTGTATTTATATAAACGGCGCAATATATCTGTCAATTAATTTGTACATTCCCCAGCAGTCAATTCGATCATTCTAACAATAGATAAGGCTCTGAGGTTATGCCAGAGTAACATCAGTGTGGCTCGATAAGGACTCTTATACCTGTGTGTTACAAAAATAAGATACAACTGGAATCACGGCATCTGCAGCACACTTGCAATAGAGGCAGCAACAATTTAGAGTTGAGGGGTGATGTTTCTTGTCTCAACTCTAAATTACAGTTTAAAATGAAAGTCATTGGTTTCTCTGAAAGCCAAAACTTAGGCTGTGTGGCCATTGAAGGCGCAGATGACCATTCTGCACATAGGAGGACAGGAGACTTTCTGTGCATGCATAGCCTTGAGTGTTTTAGCAGCCCTGTCCTCCTTCTAAAATCCTGCACCAGCTCTGACTACACTGACTATTCAGCTACTGTGTAAACTCTGCTTAGGGCACATACATTCTCACACATTCTCCACAGAAGGTTTGCACCTCTGCTGCGCAAAAACTCTGGTCAGCTCCCTAGTTTGTACTGTGAACTTAATCCAGAGTTTCTGAAACGTAAGTGCAAATCCACGTCTTACACTGTGTGTGTCCTATCCCAAACTGCGACTCTTGCAACTCAGGATAGGAATTGAAAAGGTGCATCTGTTTGATACGGGCAAATAAATGCATAAAGGCTGAGGCTGTGAGGTTTAATGCAGCAGCCTCTGCACGTTTGCATGTTTAAAATGTGTTTTATTTTTTATTCACTCTCAGATTAAAGCCCTAAAATCATGTTGTGTTGTATGACATAAAATGTATTTGTATATATTTTTATAAAAAAAAATAGAGCCATTTAGTGAATGAAAACCTCCGTTTTACACTTACGTTCTTGAGCTGGTGTAAAATTTTAGGTGGAAGCGCAGTGAATCCAGCCTGTTACTACACAACCTCCATTTTCTAATTTGAATATAGCGGAACATCCCGTTCCACTAGTGCAGAGCACACGGAGATGGACAGCGGTGGATGGGTAGCCTTGCGCACAACTTTCTGTCCTCTCTCCCATACTGCACATGTGCAGAGCAGCAGGGGCATTTTAAGAAGTGAGGGGGTCTTTGTGCAGCATTTGTACATGTCCTTACCTTGAGACAGGACTGTCACGATTTGCGGACCTCAAAAGGGGCAGGGCTAACTGCACTTTAAGCCCCTCCCCTTTTTGGCCTGCAAATCGGGACAATCCCCCCGCAGAAGAAGGGAGGCTCATTCGGCATCTATTTCTTCCCTCCAGAAAATCTTAGAGTGAAGAAATAGATACCGAATGGCCCTCCTTCCCTGACAACCCAGATATGCAGACTTGGGTGCAGGATGAATGCCACAGGGCCCCCTATTCTGATTGGTCCGTGTGCACTGCACACCCTGCACCCATTATAGATACGCCTATGCAGAGCAGTATCCAGCTGTGCTTCCACCTAAAAAATAGATGTAAGCACAGCTCTGGGTCAGTACCATTGTCTTTAACACTTTAAGTTCAAATCTACTATTGGCTCAACGCTATATATTACAGCAAGATATTATAATAGACTACTCTGTATCAGATCAGTTGATTCAGATCAGAACATTCATGTTACGGGAATATCTAGAAGGAAGTGGCAAATCGTATATTTTTGGCTTGACCGCCTACTTTACAAACTATGGACCGCTTTCCATGTGTGTGGGGGTCTGGCAGTACGCACGAAAGAGGGACGTGAACCCCTCTCTCATGCGGGATTTATTGTAATTATGCTGCCATAAGCCTTCCTTAACTGAAACGTGTGGATCAGCGGTCTGTACGACCGATGATCCGCACAAATGTGGGAAACCCCTCCCCCACACTGTACAATTTACATGCTTCACCCCAACCAGAGCAGAAGCACAGCCCCTTACTGCGGATTTTCTATCATACAAAACTAAGTTCCACGTGATAGTAGTTACGTGTTTACTATCCATGTAACATCTGGAGGGTGTATACGCCCACTTTGCGTGCATAACGGGGTTCTGGACGCAAGTCTGGATCCGGTCCTATATATTGATTTTGGCTTAAGTACTTTCTACAAATAAAGAAAAACAATAATAAGTAGTATTCCCTCCTCTAATGTACTAATGAATTATTCCTCTTCTGAAAGAAGAAAGAGAAGGAAGCTTTCAGCTGTTTGGGGATGAAATATTTATCTTTCATTAAATGTTATAGTAGCTTGTGGACCTGTCCAATTATAGGGCAATCTTTCAATAGTGTTACTAATAGCTACAGGGCAGAATAGCTCTCTAGTAGGTCTAACAGATCTAGCTGCTAAATCTTGTAACTTCTTCAGTTTCTGGAATGTGAACGTGTTTGGCCTTTAGTATATTGAGGAATTTAAAACATTGCTGGTCGTTTATTGAATTAAAGGGTAATACAAGGCCAGCCATTATATGACTGAATGCCAGGGGTGTAACTAGCCTAAATGGCGCAGTGAAAATAACAACTGCTCCGGCTGTCATTTTCACAGATGAGGAGAGGGAACGATCCGGATCCTCTTCTCATCTGTGCTTCCGGCGGTGGGCTTTGTCGGCTATGCTCTCTGATGGCACCTCCAAAGCCATCGGCGCCCAGGAAACATGCCCTACAAAACCCACCATAGATACGCCACTGCTGAATGCATATTTATTAACAGGCCAAGTATCAGCTCTGTATTTACCAGTTCACCAGAACTGATTTCTAGGAAAATATTACAGATCATAGATATATGATAGCTTCGGACGATAGAAAATAACAAGCTAAACTCATTAAAATCCTTAGAGTCCTTAACATGTGTAAATACAGTTACGTAAGTAAAGTAATAATGGGGTTCATTTATGACAAATTTCATTAAACTATTCTACAGCTTCACTCCCATTTAATCATAACATGGGACCGGTTCAAGACTATCACAAAGTGGTTGCTTTCTGAAGACTAGCATTGGGAAATAGCAGCTTTAGCAAGTAGCACATGTCCCAAATGCTGTGATCAATGCACCATAAGCATGACTCAAGACCCACCTTTTATTACTTACAGTGGGTCCCAATGATAAGAAGAGTCACAGTCACATGTGAGGAGAATGGGGTTATTATGTTAATGTACAGAAAGAAGCAGAAAAAACGGCCACCTGCAACATAATAACTTCCAAATCGTCACTGATCCTATCTGCATGTGCTTCAAAAGTTAATCACAATAGAAGATATTTGAGATGACGTTAACATCAAACCTTCTATCAGGTCACTATAGTCCTTATCCCCAACCTGATGCGACTGATTACAGATAACAGAGGATTGAACGTATTATCCACTTTATTAAAAAACTCCCCCATTGTCAAGGCATAATATTTAAATATACATCTCTGAATGTTTCATTTTAAGGAATACAAAGATGTATTAAATATTCTGACAGACTAAGATGTATATTTTCTTTATTTTTAGCATTAAAGGAAAGGTGTTTGCCAAATGAATTGCAGATACAAGATGTATTTTCTATGTTCCAAACCATATTTTTTTTCACCTTGATTTGACATTAAATAGTTTGACCCTTTAGGAAATCTAAGTTAGCATCAAATTCTCTCTTCCCTTCTCATCATCAATAAAATACAGATGGTTGGACAGCATGGTGACTAAACACTCCGGGGAACTGACATACACAAATTGAAGCTGTTCATAGATGCTTTTCCAGTTTTGCTGCAGCTGGTCAGGTCAGGTAGAAACTGCCAGTTGGAAAGGGGGGATTGGGCTGTTAAAAAAAACAAAAAACTAAAATAAAAGATTGTCAATATTTGGAAAGCTACATCAATGGCAGGTGGCAACATCTGGAGGAAATTATACCAACCGATTCCCTACTCGAGAGATATTAAATAACACTCAACAATGCATAAATTTTAGCCTCAAACAGTAATTTGTCTAACGGAAAACAACTAAACTACAGTATATTGTGTATTCTAGAAAATATAGGAACTGATCTAGATTTTGGGCCTGATCCACACCCCCACACACTTTCTGTATGTGCAGGGATCTGGCAGTACAAATGAGAGAGGTGAGTGAACTCACCCTTTCACTCCCCTCTCTGGTGAGGGCTTTATGCTAGTTACGCCGCCATAAACCTGCCTTAAATAAAACATACAGATCAGTAGTCCGTACAACCTCTGATCTGCATGTATCCCCAAAACCCAGCCCCTACTGTACTATTTCCATCTCCCCTCCGCACAGAACTAAGTTTTGTACAATAGAATTTACCATTGCAACTGTAGCGTAACATCTGGAGGGTGCATGTGCCCTCCAGTCAATATAGCCCACTTATGCACTTTGCATGTGTCAGTGGCCTAACAGCCTTAGGTCTGGATCCGGTCCTTTGAGAGTAAAACTGGGTATACACAGGGGCTTTTTCACATGACTATCATGATAAACATGATAAAAATGTGTTTGGAATAATATTTTGTAAGTGTATACTCAACAACCATGCCTGATCATTGCAACATACAACGGATCGTTTGATTGCATCTTTTAAACTTTCCAAAAGATGCAATAAAAAATGCCTGCATCAGACGATTCCCATTATTTTTCCTGCTGCTGGGCCACCTGCATGGACGGGCATATCATTGCAGCAGAGGGTTATGGGAAAGATTCAGCTAAAAATATTTCTAGTGTGTATGGAGGCCACGTCAGCTGACTGGGACTGGAATTGTGGACATAATCATTGGCTAAATTGGAAGCAATATTGTTATCGTTCCTGAAAGTTCAAGAGCGTACCCAGCTAAAGGGCTAAACAGGTGCAAGTGTTAACCTGAGCAAACTATGTTGTGATTTGAGGAAAATACTTTGCTCAAAGAACTGACGGATACATAGCTTTATGTCTAATCTGTAAATTAGAGTTGATCTGGGAAATTTTACTCTGTGTACTCTATTTCAGTTTTAACCGCTTTAACATTGTATCAGCTCTTAATTCAACATGGTTTTGCTCAGTTCTACACTTGCATCTGTTTTGCTCTTGCTCTCCAACTCTGCATCAGCCTCAGAGGAATGAAACCTTGTACCATTCAAATCAATCACAGTTGGAGCTGGGTATTTGTGTAATCGCATGATAGTATCGATATTTGTCAACATACTTTTTCTGGGTTAGCCTTTCCACTGTCGAAATTCTCATCACAATGCCTCTCATTATAGTAATCGCTAGCTAGTGCTAGGGATGGGCTAGACTTAATGACGTGATTTTCCTAATCAAGCTCCGCCCACCACTGGAACACTATGAATTACAGTTGTGCTGGACGCATAAATTACGTTATTAAGCCCTGCCCCCATAGTGGCATCTATCTCCTCCCTCCGAGATCTAGAAATAGAAAGTTGGCAATTCTGGTATGGTTATGTTGTCACTCTTAAACTCTTGATCATACTTGACATGTAAAACAACAGATCTTAACTTTCTGTGTGGCTTTGTTGTGTTGAATCCTATGCTGGAAGTGCCCATGGTGGTATTTTCCTCCTCATCTGCTCTGCGCCCTTCAACACTGTTCATTTATTTATTTTCAAACCTCAACATAAATATTGCTTCAAGGAAAAGCAGCAGCTCAGTATTATAAGTAGCAAGACAAGCCACTGCTCAACTAAGTAAATAAATCTTATTCCCCAAGGTAAATGAGTAGTGCTAACTCAACCAAAGCAGATTGAATGTTATGGGTGCAATATGCCAGAAAAAAAAAAGATGAATAGAAATTGACAGTGGAAAAAAACGAACATATATATTTCTCTCTATTTTTTAAACATCTTAATGGCTGGATTTCTTAATGGGATACAATAAACAAACATTTTCTCTGGAGATAAATAAAAATCACTCTTTGATTAAACTTATTTCTCTCTACAACAGCGGTTCTCAACCTATTTGGGGGGAGTGCCAGTTACCCACTCTGGAACCATTTTTGCATGGGGGGAGTGCTAGTTACCCACTCTGGAACCATTTTTGCATGGGGGGAGTGCCAGTTACCCACTCTGGAACCATTTTTGCATGGGGGGAGTGCCAGTTACCCACTCTGGAACCATTTTTGCATGGGGGGAGTGCCAGTTACTGAACATATATATTTCTCTCTATTTTTTAAACATCTTAATGGCTGGATTTCTTAACGGGATACAATAAACAAACATTTTTCTCTGGAGATAAATAAAAATCACTCTTTGATTAAACTTATTTCTGTCTACAACAGCGGTTCTCAACCTATTTGGGGGGGAGTGCCAGTTACCCACTCTGGAACCATTTTTGCATGATATGCCCACCACCCATATATTGTTTTTCAGTGTTTTTATTGTTATTGTTAACATATTCTTGCTTTGATTTTAAGGTGCATTTTCTACATATGCCATCAGCCCCCAAGATATTTTATTAATAAAGACCTAAGCCATTTGGTATCATACATCCTTACAACTTTGCCCAGATGCCCTAATTACCTCCTGACAGTGGTCCAAGTACCACCACTGGTCGAGAAACCCTCATCTACAAATTGTTAAAAAGGGGTTTTTCCAAAGGTCCAAATTCTGACAGGACAGTTCCAATTGAGGGCTTTGTCCCTCCGTAATGATCAAATCCATAGATTTTTACTCTGCATAGTAATGAACAGGTGTCAGTAGTGCACCCTGCAATTTTAAACAGAGCAGAAGGGGGTAGTGTAGTTACCGGGACCCTTAATGCAATGACCATACCCACTTTTCCAATATCTTTCCCGGAAATGTTAGAAGGTAGACACTTTAACTAGGATTTCTACAATATACCCACCTCTATACTAGAACTTTGGGATACTCTGTCATATACCGCTGAGAAACATGGGCATTTAATGTAATATATACTATAAAGAGGAAATTTTCATGATTTATAGCCTTTCTTTGAAGTATTTTACTTCTGTTCAGCAATACCACCCACTGGTGCACCTTACTTTGGTTTCTATGTTTATATTCTGGCACTATAATATCTAAGGACATTGGGCCTGATCCAGAACAATGCTTCGGAGCGAATTTACGCGTGGCGGAGACGTAAAATCGCTGTTTTGTACACACTGCTCATGCGCACCATAGAAAATACGCACATTAACGTAGTGTAATTGTGAACGTATGGGCCATTCACGTATGTGTCACGTAAATACTTACGTGTGGGCGTTCCAATTTTACGTTACAAC
>WWET01001622.1:241382-262747 GCA_011038615.1 Limnodynastes dumerilii
CGACCAGCGTATCGGAACGAAAATTCGCACGTACGCTGGAAAATCTTAGGGTAGGGTTCAGCCGCCGTAAGCAGGTACAATCAATGGGAGTGTTATGGGTGTGAAAGTTTATACGCCCGGGCGAACGTTCGCTACGCTCGCGGGCAATTGCGGTCGTAGGTCTGGATCAGGCCCATGGTGTGTCACACTGCAATTATACCTGCATATAATACCATACTATTCAAGTGCATATACTCAAATGTTACATGCTAAACAGACAGGTCTCACACAGGTGATGATAGCTCAAAGGGTGAATGAGTTGCATCTTTCTAAGATCACTGTTAGTGTATAACTTGGAGTCATATACTAAATGCACACATGGGTGTTGTAACATGATTTCATTTAAACCACGTTCTTTGTGGAATTCCGGCTGCCACAAGGGGAGGGCCCACACACTATGCGTATAAGATACACATGGTGATAGCCCTTACGTATGATCCAGGATTGTGTGTTGCGAGCAGAATAATTAACCCCCTCTGCACATAGGAGAACAAGGGGAGTTCCCTGCTCTCCTATGTGCAATTCTGTACTTTAGCCTCCGTTGTGAAGGATAACATACAGAATGTGATCTTAAGTCTGGATCCGGTCCTATATTACTAATGCAAATAATTATTTATTATTTATATAGCTCCCCTAATGCTGCAGCACTTTACAGAGAATATTGTGTCATTCATATCAGTCCCAATCATGGCTTACACTCTAAGGGCCTGATCCAGAATAACGCTTTTCAGCCGATCTGCGCATGAGCCGGGCAGATGTTGCCCGGCGTTGCTATGGCAACGCCCGATCGTGGATCGGGCGTCCGTAGCAGCGCCGTAGGGGCGCTGGAGGGGACGTCCCCACATTCAGGTTAGTGTTGGTGGGCGGGGGGAGCTAGTTTAATGAGGGTAGGAGGGCGGGCTAGGCGCCATACGCTCCTGTGCGAGCGTATGGCCCCTTCCTTATGCCGGCTAAAGTTAGGGTAGCCTTCAGCCGGCGTAAGGAAGGGGCCATACGACCGCACAGAGGGAGTGTCGGGGTAAGTAAGCGCTGATACGCTGTGCTTTAGTAAGCACAGCGCATCGGCGTAGGTCTGGATCAGGCCCTAAGGGTCTAATCCAGACCTACGTTCAGGTTACATTTCAACGCGTAGCGTATTTACGCTTTCGTAATTACTATGCACTCCCCTAGGCACTCCCCTCAGTCGTACTTATTTTTGCTGTTTTACGCTTCCCAAACCCAATCCTAACTTTTCCAATCTTAACTGCTGTGGGCCGTAATGGCTGAACGTACTTACGCACCTAAGCACCGCACATACTGTGCGATTTACATGCCTCACCCCGCCTTCAAAGCGTAATTACAAGTGTCATATGTCTCGTAAGTACGTTCAGAGTTTCTGGTTGTAACATGTGTCGCACGCATGCGCAGAACTTGGAAAGTTATGACTACGGCGATGGTTAATACGCTAGCGGGCGTAGGTCTGGATCTGGTCCTAAATTTACTAACACACAGACAGACAGACTGACACACACTAGGGTTAATATTAGTCAGCAGTCAATAAGCATACTAGCATTGTTTTCAGGGTGTAGAAAGAATTTGGAACACTAAAGGAGATCTAAACCGCACAGAGCTGGGGAGAACTTTACTCAAATAAGGGCTTGTCTGGGAATCAAACTCAAGACCTCAGCAGAGGGCAGAATTGCTAACCACTTGAGCCACTGTTACATATAAGTATTCAGCATACAATAAAATTGAGCTAATTATGAAGGGTGTGGGTCTGCAGTTAGAACAGCACTTTTTCAAAATGTCCGATTTCTATCAGCCAGTTCCGATATGGATTTTAAATCGATTGCTTCTGCCTTGCCAAGGAGAAGCAATCGATCATCATAAAGATGCATTGGCAAATGGTAAGTATTTATGTAACCCCAACCCTGATCCTAATCCTTAGCCTAACCTTCCCCTTCCATTACCCTAACCCTCTCCTCCCAGCCTAAGACTCACTTCCCCGTAGCTTTGGATTCCCCTACCCACAGCCTGACCCTAAGACTTCCTTCCCTGCAACCTGACCCGAAGACACCCCTCCCCGCAGTCTAACCCTAAGACTCTTCTCCCTGCAGCCTGACCAGAAGACCCCCCTGCCTAAAGTCTAATTCTAAGACCCGCCCCCTTCCCCGCAGCCTAACTCCAGTCCGGTCTGCGGCGCTGCTACAGATCTGCAGCGGTGGTTTCTGGATTAATGTCTGGGTAATTACGCCGAAAAATAAATTCTACATACTTACCCATTCATTAGTAAAACTTTCTAACCAGTATTATTTTCGAAATAGAGACAAACGAAAATGAGCTTTTAATTGTCTGTATTTCAAAAATGTCAATTTTATGCCAAAGAATGCATCTTGATAAAAGGTTATTTTAAATGCTCTGAAACCAAGATAATGGAGTTAATATATTGCACACACACCTTAGAAATCATTGCTTGCATTAGATCACAAGGAGTTAACATCGCACTGTATTTATGATTTTAGATGTACTTATATAGAGTTTCTTTTATCACATTCCGATATGGATTTTAAATCGATTGCTTCTGCCTTGCCAAGGAGAAGCAATCGATCATCATAAAGATGCATTGGCAAATGGTAAGTATTTATGTAACCCCAACCCTGATCCTAATCCTTAGCCTAACCTTCCCCTTCCATTACCCTAACCCTCTCCTCGCAGCCTAAGACTCCCTTCCCCGTAGCTTTGGATTCCCCTACCCACAGCCTGACCCTAAGACTTCCTTCCCCGCAACCGGACCTGAAGACACCCCTCCCCGCAGTCTAACCCTAAGACTCCCCTCCCTGCAGCCTGACCAGAAGACCCCCCTGTCTGAAGTCTAACTCTAAGACCCCCCCCCCCCTCCCCCGCCGCCCACCCCCCCCCCCGCCCCGCAGCCTAACTCCAGTCCGGTCTGCGGCGGTGCTACAGATCTGCAGCGGTGGTTTCTGGATTAATGTCTGGGTAATTACGCCGAAAAATTAATTCTACATACTTACCCATTCATTAGTAAAACTTTCTAACCAGTATTATTTTCGAAATAGAGACAAACGAAAATGAGCTTTTAATTGTCTGTATTTCAAAAATGTCAATTTTATGCCAAAGAATGCATCTTGATAAAAGGTTATTTTAAATGCTCTGAAACCAAGATAATGGAGTTAATATATTGCACACACACCTTAGAAATCATTGCTTGCATTAGATCACAAGGAGTTAACATCGCACTGTATTTATGATTTTAGATGTACTTATATAGAGTTTCTTTTATCACATTTTTTGCAGTGTAAAAATAAAATAAAATAATTAATGAGTAATTATGTGAATCAGCGTTGGAGTGACGTGACTAATGCTCCTACTCCAATAAAGAGGATGATTTATTGTTTACCGATATGGAAAGATTAAAAGCCTAATCAAAGTTTGTATTAACAATCTTATGAAGAGGAGCCCTTTGGTGCTGACGCATCGGATGCAGGAGATTAAACTTGTGTTTACGGTATGAAAGCCTGTGATATGAATGTCTTTCACACAGTCAGTGAAGCGTGACTTCATTTCAAGGTTCTTAACCCCCCTCGAACCAATCAGAACATAGATATGACCTGTGTCTCCGGCACTGTTGGTATGATAGATTGTGATATACTGGGCAACAATTACCTTGTAATGCTATGGAACATTACTGATTCATTTTGAAATAGTGAGATACATATTGATACTTATCTCCTGCTTTTTATATGGAGGTTGTGATATCATGTTATTGCACATTTGTCCATAGAATGATTAATGGAATCTTTTGATGAAGGCTATTGTTATCTGGATTGGTTGTATGAAACCTAGCGATAAAATTCTTTAAGCACTTTAATGACCAAAAGCAAAATGATTAATATAGAGGAGATTGAAAGAATCAGATGGCCTGTGTTCTTTTTAACCATTAAAGTAAAAGATTTGCCTTTGCACGGAAAGGTAAAATATTTCTAATGGCTGTTTCATAATTTAAATCTGCTTTTCAATGTTTCATTGCTGAGACTGCCTGATAATTTATCAATGTTTAACTTCATTATGGTTCCTGTAAAAGTAAAAGAAAATGAAATTAAACGTCTAACCACCTACTAAATTGTGCCTTTATGGTGGCTTTCCCATTTACCATCATAATCATAATGGCAATGCTTGTAAATGTAATTGTAACGTACTATTTTCTAGCACTTTAAAAGCTGTGTAAAAATGTTTAATCAGCAATAAAATAATCTGATGACAAATAACTACGATGACGAGGCCTGTGTGTTCTCTGTATAAGTATTGTGCATCCTACTTGTTGCATTATTATGTTTATTTTACTTGGTGGATCACAAGAGACCCATATTCATTGTCTCTCCTCATCTGAGGTGTTATTTTTTGGTGGATGATATTGCTATTTCATTTTTTTATGGATGGGTTCTAATTGATTTGTGTGGGGTTATTTCATTTAAAAATTCTTACGGTTAAATTTTACAATGAACAGATGTAATCAATAGTTTAATAAACATTTTAACATTTTCTATTAATAGTAAACACTGTTTCATAAAATAAAAATGTACAACGTGTGACTGCTACTCTCTGTTGATGGCCTAAGTCTTTCACGACTTTCATTTTCTGCTGGAGGGATTTTAGACGAGAGTTCACAGCAATTTCAGAACAGAACCTAAAGCAACCCAACTAATCAGTAAACACTGCACTAGCTAAGGCCCCAGAATCAGTTAGAATATATTTATAGTTCCCACAGATAACAAGAGTGATCAGATGACTTTCTTGCATTTGGCCTGCTTCATCATTACACTATCACCCATGTAAACAGCAGATGTGTTCATGCACCCAGATCCATTATCTTGGTGCCTGCAGCATTTGCAAAGCGGTTTCCTTGCATTCCAACACACTGCAACATCCGTGAGCAAGTCATGTCAGTGATCTTATTTATAGAAGCTATAACTGCACTATCTATCTATGGGCCGGATTCACAGATCCGTTTTCACGTGTAGTTGTGTGCGTATTTTTAGGTACGTTTGAACTGCGAATGTGTAGTAACTTTATTTACGTAAGTAACGTAGAATATACACACGTAAGTGCTTTAAGCACGGACATGTGAATCGCACTTGGGGACATACGTACAGAGGGGCGGGGTTAACATACGTACCTGAAAAGTTACAGGAAAGAGGGTGGGGGAGGCATTTAAATGAGTCTTTGAGGGCACGGTTACATAGGGCCTGATCCAGAGCTACGACGGTGCCGTCCGACGGGCGAATGCGTACGTTTGCCCGTGCGTATAAACATACACGCCCATGACACTGCCACTGAAAAGTACCTGCTTACGGCTGCTATACGCAAAGCAGTTTCCTTGCATTCCAACACACTGCAACATCCGTGAGCAAGTCATGTCAGTGATCTTATTTAAAGAAGCTATAACTGCACTATCTATCTATGGACCGGATTCACAGATCCGTTTTCACGTGTAGTTGCGTGTGTATTTTTAGGTACGTTTGAACTGCGAATGTGTAGTAACTTTTTTTACGTAAGTAACGTAGAACATACACACGTAAGTGCTTTAAGCACGGACATGTGAATCGCACTTGGGGACATACGTACGGAGGGGCGGGGTTAACATACGTACCTGAAAAGTTACGGGAAAGAGGGTGGGGGATGCATTTAAATGAGTCTTTGAGGGCGCGGTTACATAGAATCGCATAGTTGTCAGACTGAGCATGCGCAGTGCGTATTTTCGTACGAAAATACGCAAAAAACGGTCGGACAATTTCGTAGCTCTGGATCAGGCCCATAGAATCGCATGTACGGCATACATATACGCATGTAAGTACACATGTAAAGTTAGAGGTGCTCTATGGAGGCGTGAGTCTACGATCTATCTACTATCTCTCTCTATCTATCTATCTATCTATCTATCTATCTATCTATCTATCTATCTATATTCTAAGTTTGTTGTTTTGCACTCATAATAATTAGAGCAAACTAATCAGGAGCTTCATGAATGACATGCATAATTAGCCTATTGCATATTTTATGTTGCTGTAATAAAAGACTAGATAGGTAAATGGCATTTAATTATCTTGTTATTGTGATTCTGTTCCTGAGCAATTACTATCTACCTTCTGCATTTCTAGCCATGTAATGTGACACAGAACAGTGCTCTAACAGAGTTCAGGAAATTCCTGTGTGCTGGACCAATAACAAACAAGGATTTCAAAGAGACGTAATGATGCCGTAAAGTCTAGTATCATTTTCATTACCATCTGACTTTTTAGCGTTGCAGGTAGAGTCATGTGCTTTACAATGAACACAGCATCACGTACAAATTCTTTTTAATATATGTGTTTTATCATGGGGTGCACCGCCTGGTATTTGTCACATTGTGCAGAGAAGCATAAAATGTGCAGTGAAGACATACAAGGTAAAAGTATTAACAATTAAGATAAAATTATAAGGGGGGACACCAGGTAGAGATGGGGATGGAATAGATGGGTGCCAAGTGGCACTAATGAAGGCAGTGAGGGGCAAGCTGGCAAGATGGGGGAGTGGAGGCAATGACTTGAGGTTGGAGGGTCCTGCTTTTGAGAGCTTACAGTAGCTAATATAGTGATTTATAAACTATTATGACACTAGTATACACATACTAACACGAGTCTATGCTACAAACTTTAGTAGATAGGATAATAGACATGGGTTTTACTCACTCAATAGATGCTGCACTGTCCAGCACAGGAAGATGTTATAATTAGGAATGAGTCCATGCCAACTATCTCCTTAAATAGTACCAATCATTCAAGTCCAGTAAATCTAACCTCTTAAATATGGCAACTATAAGTAGTAGGTCATATATAGTATTACAACATTAATGGCAGATCTCCTTCTCCCATTACAATGCTGCAATAAGATGCTAAAGGACAATTAAAAACTTCAATGACAGAGCTCAATTTGAGCTGTTGTGACAGTGGCCTCAGTAAGGGAACCTAAGCGACATAAGTGGGCAATGTGAATGGTCAGGACAAATGCCCTTCTTGATGCCAAACCTGGTAACCTTCCTGCAGCCAGTGGTACTCCTAGATCAGTGCCCATTGGATAATGGAAAAACCATTGTGCAACCAGGTACGAGGGGGAGGAAAAGGTGTATCAGAACATAATGCATGGTGATAGGCCTACAGGAAATGTAAAAAAAATGACTTCAATGACTGACAGTGTAATTGAACAGTAGAATCACCTATAAGAACTAACACAGTAGATCAGTTTCCTACAAGAGGGAGTTTTACAATCACCAAAGTTTTTGTAAGGCAGTACGTGAGTGGGCACCGCTTTTCTAGAACAGATCTAAATCCTCTGGATCCAAAATTACGTCCTGGTTAAAATTTTAAAGGTGGAGTGGGACGTCTATCAGAGCATAAGCACTTCCGGTCTGTGGAAGGGGGCGTACGCAAATAGTGCAGTTACATAATTTCCAGCCTTCTGGACAGTGTGAAAAGTTAAGGTAGGCATCACACGGCAGATATCCTTACAAGCGAACCCACTGATTCCTGGATATAGCAGCGATACAGCCGCAGCGGAGGAGGGCTGAAGCCAGTGCTATGTCTTTAGGCCTTTTCTATAACCATGCCTAACTAAGTCCATTGGTAATACAGAACATAAGGTGATGGACAAATGAGGGGGTTATGAGAGCAGCTTTTAAATATATCAAGGGGTTTATATAGGTACAGGAGGGTAGAGATATATTAGAACAGGACGGCATGCATTAAAACTGGAAGGTGGTAGCTTTAGAGGAAATGTGGTTGCAGTCCCCGCTAAGAAAGCATGATTTCTGAAAAGTTCCATAGCAAAGGTGAGTAGCCTATCCAGAGTTATGGTCAGGCTGCGAGGAAGGGAGGGTTAGGGTCAGGCTGCAGGGGAGGGAGGGTTTGGGTCAGGCTGCAGGGGAGGGGGGGTTAGGGTTAGGCTTCTGGGGGGGGTGTCCAGTCTCCAGATATCTACCCCCTGTTTCTATGTCCAGCTATCCATATGTCTGCCCCCATTCATTGAGATGGAGATGGAGGGTTAGGGTCAGGCTGCAGGAGATGGTGGGTAAGGGTCAGGCTGCAGGGAAGGGAGGGTTTGGGTCAGGATATAAGAAAGGGAGGGTTAGGGTTTGGGTAATGAAAGCAGAGGGTTAGGGTTAGAATTAGGGGAAGGGTTGGGGTAGTTTTTAGCCTTACGTTCGGAGCTCTGCGTTCGGTGCTCGGTGGATTGATTGCTATGCCTCATCGAGGCATATGCAATCGAAATCCCAGCCAGTTTCAAACTGGCTGGGTGAAAATGGGGTAGATCCAGAACTACGTGTGCCGTACGTTTATTCTTGGAGCATATTTCGTGCGCGTAAATTCACTACACTCCCCTCGGCACACCCCTTGCACGGACGTAATTTGTCAAGATACGCTTCCCAAACCCTACCTTAACTTTTATAAACGTAACCGCTGTCATACGCACACGTACGTATGGGCTGAACGAATTTACACAGCTAAGCACGCCCATACTGTACACTTTAAATACCACCCCCCGCCTACTTCACGTATTTCAGACGTAATTTGGAGTAACGTAAATTTGGCACGCCGACACGTAAGTATTTACGTGACACATACGTGAATTCACAATTAAGCTACGTTTATGTGCGTATTTTCTATGGTGCGCATGCACAGTGCGTTCTAAACTGCGATTTTACGTATCCGCCACGCGTAAATTCACTTCCAAGCGTTGTTCTGGATCAGGCCCAATGGCCCTATCAAAATAGGGCCATATTTTCCGGGAGGAAAATGTGCGTAAAATTACTTAATTGAAAGGGTGGCGGATAAGCAGAATAGCCTCCTGTCTGATGTGGGAGAGGATAAAACAATACACAAGTTCAAAATAAGTACTACTGATTGTGTTTTAGGGAGCTGGGCTCCCCTGCATCTGCTTTTTACCCATTAACGCCATAAAGGTCTTTTTGTTTTAAAAATAAGTATTTCCTAAATCGAATCGAGCATGAAATAGGGTCTTTGGTCAATATTTATTTATGAATTGATTTATTGATTTATTTATGTAAATTGGGAAGACTGGAATAGCCAAGTGGCTTTTATCTGCTGCAACATTCTATGTGTCTATGATCATAAAGTTATATTTTATATTAATAAGAAATATTTTGCTTGTTCACTAAGCATTACGCTGATTTAAAACCAAAATTATACAAGGAAAGTTATATTTTGGCAACTGAAATGAATATGAGGTATCATTAGTATTATGAAGTATCATTAATAATAGGTGACCTAAACACACTGTCTGTCTCCTAAGGAAAAAATAGTTTGGTGAAGCAATTTTATTTGAAAATGAGGCACTTATTCAGATGTCACCCTGTAAACAAGGCTTTGAGTAAGGCATTGCTGTAAGTACAACCTAATATTTACAGCTTCAGTACGATATATTGCATCAGCACCTTGCTTGTGATTATGTTCATATGGAGAGATTGTAGTGCTAACTACCTTATTGTCTCGTCACATTCACTTTTCACCTCCTGGCAGTTTTCCCTAAATATTTTACCATAAGAAATAAATATTTAAATGTCTTATTTACCTTATTGTTCCCCCATGCATTGAAATCAGACCTCTTCTTTGGTCTATTTAAACAATATGTATAGTGTATATAATATATTATAAATAGCAATCAGCAAATTCTGTGTGCAAATGCAAAGTATTTTCCCTGCATGCCAAGGAATTTAAATTAATTAGCACCCCTCACATTGCAACATGGTTTGGCCGAGCTGCTGTTCTGCCCTTACTCTCAAACTCTGCCCTCTCATGTACAAAGTACCACTTTTTCTATTTTGGAACTTACATCTGATCTATCTGAATAAACTGAGGCATTGATACATTGATATATACAAGTCTTCACGAGTGCCTTTGTTTACTGAACTATATATATATATATACCGGTATATATATATATATAGTTCAGTAAACAAAGGCACTCGTGAAGACTTGTATATATCAATGTATCAATGCCTCAGTTTATTCAGATAGATCAGATGTAAGTTCCAAAATAGAAAAAGTGGTACTTTGTACATGAGAGGGCAGAGTTTGAGAGTAAGGGCAGAACAGCAGCTCGGCCAAACCATGTTGCAATGTGAGGGGTGCTAATTAATTTAAATTCCTTGGCATGCAGGGAAAATACTTTGCATTTGCACACAGAACTCAAATACTGCATAGTTTTATGTTTAATCTATAAATTAGAGTTGAGATAAAAAAAACTTCACTTCTCAATTTTATTTCCGCTTTCACAATTAGAATTTACCTCCCCTTGCAGTTCATCGTAATATTGCTCAGGTCTACAGTAGGTCTGTAATAGCATTATACGTTTTGGCTCCACCCTCTTCTAGCTACAAAGACAATTGCAAGGCATCTGCAGGAGATGCCTTGACTTGATCGTTGTCATACAGTTAGAGTACATTGGATCTATACAGGGGAAGTTAAACCATCTCAAGTTTTTGCAAGTTTTTGATGCTGTTCCAGAATTTGGCGTAGCAGCCTAAAAAGGAGAAAATCTGTACCTTGGCAAAAACAAGTTGAACTGCAGGGGTGAAGCAGATTTAAAATGTGGAGACGTGATGTTTTCTCTAAATTACAGTTTAAAAATAAGCTGCTCATTAATTGTGTGCAATAAGCAAAATGAGTGCACGCAAAAAAACTAATTAAGAAAAACATATAAATTTACATTCCGCACATTGCAACATGGTTTGCCCTTTGTGCAGTTGCTACCAACACTACGCCATCCGGGAAAAGATACAAAAATAACAAAGTATACATATTAGACAGTTAAACTGGGCCTGATCCACAGAGTTTTAGTGTCATGTTTCAAAAGTATTTTTTTTAAATATTATTTTGTTGTTTTACCGTAAATTAAAATCCTGAGAAAATGTATATCAGTATTTTAAAAAGTGCAGTAATACATTTCCATATAGACTTTTCAAATAAAAGTCAGTATAGTGTAGTTCATGACCAGAAGTGAGTTTTAAAACATAACTGATTCTTAAATGTAACCTTTTAATATATATTACATGTGTAGGGCTGTGTTTTAATAAGAATAAAGTCATTTAATGTAGGAAAATCTAATTAATCTTACACTTACACCAGACCTGAGCTGGTGCAAAGCACTAAAACGCCCACTTTCTCATTTAAATAAAGTGGAACACTCTGGGCACTGCTGAACAGGTAACACACATAGTTGGGCACTGCTGAACAGGTAACACACAGAGTTGGGCACTGCTGGAAAGGTAACACACAGAGCTGGGCACCGCTGGACAGTTAACACACAGAGCTGGGCACCGCTGGACAGGTAACACACAGAGCTGGGCACCGCTGAACAGGTAACACACAGAGCTGGGCACTTCCTGTGCTTGCTCCCACTCTGCACATGCTCCGTGTGAAATTCTGCTGCATCTACACCCAAAAAACAGCTGTATGTCCAGCTCTGAGTCATCTGCACTTGTTATAACTGAAACAACTACATTTTTAACTCAATATTTATGGCTTACCAAACCACATGAATCGTCATGGGAGAAATTCATGGGATAAATTCTTTTTACAACTGTCTCTGAGTGCAATGCAAATACAGATTAAAAAAAAAGAAGCAAAAAACACAAATCCTTTTTTCAATATTTTCTATCATTTGGACAATTTAGGGTTAAGTACGAACCCAAAGCATGTTAAACCCTGTGTTTAGAAGGGATTATGATATATGTTTACTTATTTTGTCCTGGGGATAAAATCATCCTGAGGGGAGGGCTTGAGAAAATGTGGTTTATAAACTGCCTCAGGCCTGCATCCTTGCTCTTTGTCTTCAGACATTGCCCCACCTTCCCTCCTTTTGCTATTTCTTTTAAAAGACCTGATAATAATGATTTGTTATTATGCTGTTCCCTTCAGGTGTTTAAAATGTTCCTTTATTATTGGGTGTCATTACTATGGTTGTCTCCTTTAGTGTTGGCGGGAAGGTAGTGCAGTTAACTGGGAGGTGCAGTGGTGGTGAGTTGAGGAGTTTTTTACCTTGACCTTGATGTTGGTTTGGCTGTAAATGAAGGCGGACGCGGCACTGAGTTTTTTTATGTGGGTTATTGGGAGCATGTGTCATATGTCCAAAGCGGAAGTCGGGCGCCAGTGGAAGTGTGGTTGATCATATTCCCCCACTTAGTTGTCAATGGTCTATCAAAAGTCTTAGCCTTTTTGGTCTGCACTGCCTTCTGCCACCACTTTCTTGCTATATTGTAATATTATTATATGATTATTGTTGACATTATTGTTATTATTATTATTTGTGAATAAACTTAAGGATTGATATGAGTCCGTTTTTACTAACCAGGTGTGATTATTGAGTAAAGGTGGGGAGATAACTTGTGTGTGGGTCAGATGTAAGACCAAGTTGAGTGACTCAGTCTTAAGGTGTTTAATTATTTTTTTCCTTTAGTCTGCGCTGGTGTGGCAATAGTTGACATTATAATCTGTCTCAACATCAAACACTAAGGTCCAGATTTACTAAGGTCGAGTTTGTGAAAGTTGCTGGAGATTGCTTGTATTTACTGGTGAGATTAAACTCGCCATATTTACTAAGGCAAACTCACACCAAACTCGCCGGAGATGATGGATTTTCAAACTCGCCGTAGTTCAACTCGCTCTGGGGATTTTTTACATTCAGAAGATACAAATCGCTGGATTTACTAAGTGGCGAGTTTGAAACTTGCTGGAGAATGGGCCAAAACTCGCCAGAGAAAATAGTGGTTGTGAGTGGGGAGTTTAATGAAATCGCTGACAATTACTCAGCAAGTAATCACTATGCCTTTAAAAATTACCTCACAAGGGCCAGCAACTGATGGCTATTGTTAATTAATGTACAATGGCATTTTGTGGCAACCTGCTGCATACAGCTAAAAAAAAATCTAATAATGATGTGTTAAACATCAAAAAAAAACAAACAAACAAGTAATTGTAACATATAAAACATATAAAAACAGTACAAAGTATTAAAAGGGACTTACAACAAAGTTTTTGATCATTGGCAAGTAAAGCTAAGCACCTCGTTAAAAGAGGCTTGCAATTAAGTTTTGGATCATTGAAAAGTCCAAATATAAACACTCCAATCAGGAAGTGACCTGCATTTATATCGTGTATATGATGTGAACTCTGGCGAGTTTAAACACCGGCGAGTATAATGCAAACACCGGCGAGTTTACTGGGAAATATTTCTCAGCACTTTAACATTATTTTAATACAAATCACTGCCAAACTCTGGCGAGTTTAACAAAAACTCGCCAGAGTTTCACACAAACTCCCCAGAGTTTAGAATAACACACATTGCTGTGATTTCAAACTCATCAGTGAAACTCGCCCCTTAGTAAATCCGGAAAGTTTAAAAAAAAATTTGCTGTCCAACTACAGCGATGTGTGGTGATTTTTACTGGCAAGTTAACTTGCCCCTTAGTCAATCTGGCCCTAGTCTGTGTCTACCGGAGCTATAGAATAAAGAAACCCCCCCAGGAGGATTCAACGATTTTAATGATTGCTATGGAACTCAAAAAATGTGCCAAATTCTTTTGGCATTGTCTCTCATTAGATCCCAGTGGGTTTAAACACTGAATGAGACAGTTACTAAGGGTTTTTTGCATTTATAATTAAAATTATTTTGCTGTTGACATGAAAAAAAAAACATTTGCTTACAATACTAAATATAAATGCCTTCCTAGAAATATATCAAGTTATCTACAATTCAGAAATCAACATATAAATAGCTGTTTGTTTCATTCTACTATGAAATTCTTTGGTAAGAAATGTTATTCTCATTGGAAACAATAATTCATTCATGTATTCATGTACAAAGCATTCCAGCAAGAGAAGAGTTAATACTTCAGAGCAAAAGAATTGCTTTGAATGGAACTAAATTACCCATAATACAGGTCTGTCAAGTTTCATTGGTAGTGAATTTTACTACAAGATTAAAATGAGACCCATTAAATTTTGGTATAATCAAGATAATAGTATTTTTCAAAGATATTTTTTTTTTAAATGTGTGTCACATATTACTTAACAGCCACACAATTTTATATGCATTTCTGGTCTTGAGAGGAACTGTGTAACACACATTTGCTAGCTAACATCGTTAACAAAAATAATTATATGCTTTGATAATCTGCCTTTCATATAGCACATCTGTAAAGGATTATGGCCAATGTTTGATACTGCAGTGTATTGAGAAACATGATATCAAGTGTACTGTATATATATATAGTGCAGGGCTTGAGAACTCAGGCCAAGTATCAGTTCTGGGAGTAGCCATCTTGTGTGGCATCACCTTGCTAGAGAAGTTCCAATTGCATTTGACTGCCAGAGAACCCGGAGTGAAGCCATAGATTACTGCGAGGGGGTGGGGCTTAATTACGCAAATCACATCATTAAGCCCCGTCCCCTGCCAATCATTCATGTACTCTCTAGCGTTACATGGGATGGACGGGGCTTGATGATGTCATCAAGTCCCGCCCATCCCTAGTAACTCTAGGAGTTACAGTAGTAATTAAGAGCTGGTTGGGGCTTGCTGGAGCTTTGCTGGCTCTCCCGGGATACCAGGAGAACTGCCCAAATTTTGGGTAGAGTCGGCAACCCTGGTTTAAGAACATGCTGATTCATTATGCTTCTGCACTTCCCAGAGTGGGCTTATCTCTAGCAGGAGGGATGTATACTGAGGCTGCACCATCAAACCCCATCCCCAGTCTGAAATGCTGTGATTCACATTAATGGAAAACAGGAGTTGGGCCCTATAGCAGTAATCGTCACCTTGGCTCCACTTGATAATCCACAGTGCTGTGAATTACAGCACTGGACAGTAGGGCAGAAATTTAGCAAAATGACCAACAGAGTTATGTTATCACCATTAATCAGATTTATGTAACAACCCTAAAAATGGCAGAAAATAACATTTTTTTTGTTGCATAGGAACAAACCAGAAAAAAAAAATAGGAAAACCAATCATGAGACAGATTTAATTTTGGCCTTTCTTAAAATAATTCAAATGCAAAGTGAAAATGAATCCACCCAGTGCTCATGTGCTATAAAACAGCCAGCATTTCCTATGCATTGAAGGAGAAAACATCCCTTGAGTTGCGATATTATTCACTATTTTTTGTTGGTTTGATTTTTGCTTTGCATATAACTCAGCATTATCTATATCAACTTTGATCTCATCATTATGAGTAGTAAAGGTGCTAGCAATCTTATTAAGAAACAAGACAGAGATATGACAACGTGACATTTGTAAAATGCCATTCTTCTGAGGCTAACATGCATTTGACTGTATGTCAATAGCACCCGTCTTATTTTTTTTTTTCTGTTGAAAACATATTTATATTCTCTTACTCTTTACATCTTTTCAACCACTCCCAAGAGTCTGGTCCAAATTATACAAAAACAATATAACAAGATCCAGTGACTACAGATAAGGGATTTTGAGTTACAAGTATTAAAGCAGATGAATCACATTAACCTCTGGTCTTTCTTATTATAATCACTGCCCACTGGAAACAACAACAGAATTGCTAAAATCTCACATTGTCTAATGGGATGGTAATAGAATTCAGAGGCCATTAGGGTAAAAGCAATCCATATTTAACAGTTTAATAAGGTCTTACTTAAGATTCAGTATTCTTTCTCAAATTGACAAATTCTCATTAGACAATCAGTTATATTTATACGATTTTTAAACCAGCATTTTTTTTTATATATTTTTTTAAATACTTTATTCTTCAATAGCACCAAGATAAATTATGAATATTTTCACAGTATTGATGGAACATTATTTTACAAAATCAAGTGTGTCTAATCTGAGGCTTCAGAAGGCATTGTAATGTCACTCCGGGTGTATCAACATACCCTTACATATTCATAATCAAAAGGTAAGAAGATTCATTGTAATCACAAATATTTGAATATGTTACTTAGGGGCCTATTTAGTGGGAATAATTTATTTTAAAAAATCAGAAAACAGCAAATTTCACTAAAGGAGTAAAGGCAAAAATATTGGAGCAATCTAAAGGCTAGATTTATTAAACTGCAGATAAGGAAAAGTGGAGATATTCCCATAGCAACTAATCAGATTCTAGCTCTAACTTTACAATGACATACTAAAGAATGTCAGTTATAATCTGATTGGTTGCTATTGACAACATCTCGCTTTTACTTTTCTGCAGTTTACTAAATCTAATTCTAGGTCTCTGTTTGGTGTACACAGAAAAATGGCACTTTTGGGTTTTTCTTTTTTGAGTTAGAACCATCATGAGCAGAAAGGCCTTGAAGGTGGCTGGTGGCTTATCATATATATGCAAATTTCTGTGTTTTATGTTACAGATAGGAGGTATAGTCTGTTACTTGGTAATGGCAGTGTTGCTGGGGCATATCCTTTCCTTTGTTTCTGTTGCTAGCAGATTACCCCCTGACCTTTCATGCACCTGTTTGCATTTACCTATAAATTTGATCTGAACAACTTCCATTTTGTGTATTCGGTTGCCACCATTGTTGTACACCCAACCCTTTAATATGCAGGGCAAGATCCTCTCCTTGCTGATATTAAAGGTGGAGTATTGTCTGAGAAAGCTCAATGATTTTTGCCTATATTTAATTATTGCTGAAGCTGTAAAGAGAACATACTAAGAATTATTACCATCTACTTCTGCGTGTATAGCTTCTGAAGAAGCATGTAACTAGTAATTGGATTGTACCTGTAGATGATACTTTGGTTATTTTCATCCTTGATTTTTTTTCAATGTATTTATCTGATCAGGTTGAATTGTTTATTTGCATTCTCTTTTAAAGCCAGGCTTTTAGGGAGAGATTCAATTACAGGAAACACAGGTTTCTGTGTGTTTTTATAGGATTCAATGCCACTAATTCAACATCTCATCATTTTTTTTTTATCCCTTAAGCGTCATACACTTTGACTTTGAATTCTCAATTTTAAAGCATCAGTCTGAAATGGTGAAAGTGTTTTAATTACTGAACATTGCCCCACTAACAACTCATGAAATCCCAACATTGCCAAATTTATTTCACACCTCTGAAGAAGGTTAGCACACTGAGCAGTGTTTACAACCTTCAAATGACAATACATCCCTATATTCTAAAATAGAAAAATATGTAAATTGAATGCTGATTATAGAAACATTCCTTCTTTGAAACCTAGATACAAGGGGGTAGATCCTCGGCTACGGCTGAGAGGGGAATTATGTACTGCTCGTATGTGATTCCCCTTGCTCGCGAACAACCTTCTTACTCCTGCTCTTATGAAAAGATGACGCATTCTGTATCTGACGCATGTTGTATCTGACGCATGTGAAGGCGGAGATTGACATGCTAATGAGGGGACGGGGCGGGGAAGCCCTATTCCGATCAGGCATGCGTTCGTAAGGCCGCATACGTCAACATAAAAGTTAAAGTAGCAATCTGGACAGAGCCGTAACTAGAAATTTTAGAGCTAGGGGCAAAAAGGAAAAATTGCGCCCCTACCTTAATTTTATAACCAGTTTAACCTTTAAAATTAATTTAATGGTGCCCCCTTTGGCTTGGTGCTCTGGGCGACCGCCCCTATCGCATACCCTTAGTTACGGCCCTGAATCTGGACACGTAAGTGTCCAGATTTACTACAGAGAGTGGGGAGTGCAGGGGGCGTGCAGTCGAGAACAGCCGTAATGACCTCGTGCGCCCATAAGGCGTTCGTAGGTCTGGATCCGGCCCAAGGTTCCCACTCTGATCCCTAGCCACTAAGTTGTGTCTTAGTATGCGATAATAGGCCTGCTCAGATGATTATCATGTGATTGGTCAGATGATCGTATAGCATGAACGTTCTGGCAGCAGTTGGGCTGATCCTATTAGTATACACGAAGGGTGGTGGCCTGCAAGATCCAAATATAAGGTAGTAGGTGGCCACAATGAAATCTTCCCAGTGACTACATTGTTTTATCAGTCACCATAGAGATTAATAATAATAATAATAATAATAATAATGGGCCTGATTCACTTAAGAAACTTCTGCTTCTTAAGTGCGTATTTCGCCGAAATTACCTACTACGAATGCGTAGTAGATCTTTTACGCTACCTACGTAGCAGGTCAGTATGTGGATAGGTAGGACTTTAAAGACTGCACGGAGTACTTTACGTAGAAAGAGACGGCGTTATGCCACCTCGGGCTGTTCTTAGGAAGAAGTGGGAGGGATTTAGATCTAGGCAGGGAGAGGCAATGTCCATGCGTGGTTACATAAGGTAGCCCTATAGCACTCCTAAGTGCCATAAGGTACCTTAAATCGAGGGGCGGCTTAGGGGCTGGAAGAGTGAGCGGAAGAGTGCACCTCACTCTTAACTGTGAATCAGGTCCAATAATGATAATAATAATAATATTGGATTGCATCCAGACTTCTATCCAACACCTAACTTACACATGTTGTGCGCGTTAGTCGGATGTCTTGAGGGAAGTGTGCGAGCGTCTTTCAGATGTTACGCAGTGGAGCTCTTATCATAAGGAACTGTGTGCGGGAGATATACATTTTACAGTAAAGTCTTCCGTGTAGATCAGCGGTCATACAGACTGCTGATCCGCACAGGAGACTGAAGGATGCCTTATCGCACTGTAACTAAGCAATAGTCTGCACGAGAGATGGGAAATGGCAATGGAGTTCACTCCCCTCTTTTCTGCATATATGGATGTGTGCGGAGGTCTGGTTCCAGTCCAGTAATAATAACAAAAAAATTATAATAATTACTCCATAATACAATAAACACTTTTGTCATTAAGTTATTAATTAAATGCCTCCATACACTCCAGTGTACAAGTTTCTGTCTCAGGGAGGAAGCAACTCCGACTCTCCTGTCCACCTGGCGCATGCACAGCACAAACACCAGGCGCCCCATTGCCTGAATGCCTGGTCGCCTAGCAACAAGTAAATCTAACACAATGGGAGATTGTTAGGTTCTAAAAGCAAATAAGTAAGAAATAAGCATCAAAATCAGAATATTTGATGAAAGGGCACAGTTATCTGGAGATCAGGGAGTCAGGGAGATTACCCAATCTTCAGGGAGTCTCCCTGATATTCAGGGAGAGTTGGCAACTATGATTTATATACCACCCTCCAAGCCTATACCACCAGCCTGTCTAATGCCATTTTATACAGGGAAAAATAAATGTTTTTGAAGAATAAGGTACAAATTCAAACAAGGTGCAAATTGACACGTACGTTGTTTTATGTTAACGGGTCCAGATTTCATTTCACTCTGAGTGTTTGAAAGTACTCGAGAGTTAGGGTTGCTAATCAATACAGTTATAGCAAGCTCGCTAAAGTAGAAAACATACATTCATTACTTACTGTTTGCTGAGGTTTCTCTTTTATTAATTAGAAACATATTGCAGTCATTAAAATGCCAGTTGTTTTTTGACTAGGCTCTGATATGCATGTATAAGCTCATCTCAACTCTAATTAGGCAAAAAATACACACAGCAAAATCATCTGCACTTTCTAAATAGGAGAAAAGCAGCCGAATGCCTTCCACGGGGCGACTGCAGTGCTTGGCTTGCCAGATCATTTATTAGAAATGTAACAGAGATTTTACTTGATTTAGTCAAAACAAAGAATGATTTATAATGAATTGGCAAAGTGTGATGTAATGTTAAAATCCGAAGTGACAGTGTCACGCATCAAACATATCTGCTGCTCGCTATTATTACAGTGTGTGTGTTCCCTCATTATTTCAGAAAGTGCAATCAGGAACTAAAAACAAGGTCAACAATGTCTCATTAGAAGGTTCTCAATTTGGTTCTTCCAAGTGAGTCATTGCATGATGACACAAGATACCCTCTAGAAACAGCAGAAACATAAAATATAATTAATTGCCATACTTTGTTTTGTTTATCAGAGCTGTGTATAAGCTCTATGAGTTAAAATCTTAACACTTTTTTCACACAGTTGGGCTTGTACGTTTTATATATAAAACAGAGATGGCGGTAACTGATATTCCAACATGACCCACACTGATAATTAATTACACTTTGTTCCCAAGAAGACCCTCTTATACTGCTTTTATATCATCACCCATGAATTTCCATGTACAAAAAAAAGCTGCGTTATAAGTCCATAAAAACTCGAGAAATTCCCGGGTCTAACCCTTTCACATGTGCCATGAATTTCCTGGGACTGCCCTGGCAAGCAACTGTTAATCAACCTAAAGAGGAGCTCTTATTGGCTGAAAAAATAAAGGGGACTTTACTTTTTTTAATAAACTACGAGACATAAAAAAAAAAAAAGAGGACCTGAAAGGAGACAGGCTGCATTTTTTTAGTACTTATAGGTCTCCTTTCTGGTCCGTCTGTCTGCTATTCCACTATTTTGGCACTATGAACTTAGTACATGCATGTCTGTTTTCTTTACTATTGCCATAGCAATAGTAAAGAAATCTGTCCAATCAGGTTTTTTTGTGAAGGACCCAGATTGAAAAAACAACACTGGACCTTTCACACTGACACCAGTCTTGTGTGAGACCTTGGGGAAACCCTTATTTTTTTCCTGGGTCTGAATCCCAGGTCATCAGACCCAGGTCTACAAATAAGGGATGTTTCACATTGCCACCAAATACCTGGGTTTTTGGCCAAAAATGGGGTTTTACTTAGAACAGCAGCCCTGACATACAAAGCCCTTCAGATGGTATCATTTTAGGCCCTGCCAATACCCATTTGAGTAGGGAAACCATTAATAAAGTCGAATAACTGTCTGTAGCAAAGCCTGGCATAAAGCTTTGCGTATCCTGGGGTGATATGCCAAACCGATCATCCAAACAGAGCAGTATCAGAGTTTTATGGCAATGCAGGCTACTATTCCAGAATATACACTGCATTAATCCCATCGCATGTTGTTTTAACTCCTGTTTGACCCTTTTTTCTGCAAACATATGTCATAGTTACATAAATGCACATAGGTAAATCAGTGTGTTCTGGAATGTGTGGATGCAGTGTACTATAAAATATTAAAACAGATATCATTTTAAGATATTACAACCGCTATAAATGTAATGCAGACTACAACACTGAGGCAACTGTCCCCCCACAGGGTTGGACTTAGGTTGTTGCCATCATGACATCGTACCTTTCTCGGAGACAGATCACAGAGGCTCCGTGACAGAGCTCAGAGCCGAGAGTCCTGGAGCAAGGCTCAATCAGGGACACCTTTTAGGCTCTCCACCCCCCCCCCCCTTCCCCAGCTAGGC
>WWET01001622.1:275899-287243 GCA_011038615.1 Limnodynastes dumerilii
TGTATGTATGTACAAATTTGACTTAGTTTTTACAATGCTTCCTAGGCAACTGTTTTGCAAGTCTACATAATATGCAGTTTCAGTACTATCTCTAAATACAAATGCCTTATGGAGCTTGTGCAACTAGGCAGGAATCAGATAAGCATGAAATAGGCTGCAAGATAGATGCGAGACAGATTCTGAGGAATGATTCCATTCTATAGTAAATAAATATTGTGGCTTCACCCTGCTACCGGCATGCTTGTTTGTCAGTGAATAAACCCCAATCAGTCTATAGAAATCTACAGAAAACAAGACCAGGGGAACCCTTCCTATGATACAGCTACAGACACAATGCAACCTTACCTGCCTCTGATGTAGGCTTCCTTCCCTTATTAGTCGGCTGAAGCATTGCTAGCCGTCCCTCTATCCTGTATCCGTAATGATCTGCACAGCTACAGTAAGTCCTTATGCTTGCAGAAAAAAAGACTTGCAGGAAAGTGCCTGTGTTTTTGGGAGGGGGTTCTGCTCCGTCCTCCTATTTTTTAAGCCCCTTCTACAGACAGCAGAACAGGAGCGATGTGACACCAGCTCAATCTTGTGCAGGAGTGAAAAGGCAACGGAGAAGCTCTGAATTCAACTGAGCTTCGCACATGATTAAAACTCGCCTGAGAGGCTGCAAGCTCTGGCTAAAGCACCACTAGGCGTGAGTACAAGAGGAGAAGGAGAGGGACGAGTCAATGGATTGTGACAACATATGTGACTGCCACAGATAGGTACAGTAAGGAGAAAGTCACACGTAGGAGATAGGTAGCAGAATTTAAAAATAAAACAACAAACCCCCCCTTGAATACAGCAACACAGACTGGGTGTTATTGCACAACAAAGCACAAGCTTTATTTACTATCCCTGCTATTAAGATGAACATACACTTTCTTTTTTGTCTTTAATGTTTTCTATCATCCTCCATAATAGCAACATTGTTTGTGTATTATTGCTGTAAAATTATTATAGTTGCTGACTGATGTTGCAATGTGCAGCAACCACCTGGGATTGTTTTACCATGTGTATATGTGCTACTTAGTTTTAACCCACAGTAGTATGTGTGTGTGTGTATATCTATCTATTTATCTGACTCTCTCTCTCTCTCTCTATATATAATAAAAATACATTGCAGTCTTTGTTCATTATTTTGGAGCCCTATGCATATGTATTCACATAAAAAAAATACTATAATACTATAAAAATACTATATGTGTATTATATAAGTGGCCAATATAGCTCTACTTACTATAATAATCCTAACTTCCTGTAATCCTAACAGCAATGTTAGAGGCATGTTTTTGGCTTGTACAATGACTATTTAGTTTAGGCGGTAAAACCTCATTGTGTTATAGTATCATATTTTTTTTAACGTTTGTCTCCCTGTGTTGCATGTATTCAGTGAAAGTCTTCATTTAGCAGTACTAACAAATGTCAGAGATTCATTAAAAACACAACACATGAGGAAAAAGAATGGACAGATGCATAACATTCAAAGCCTGTCAGACTTTATATAAGAAGCTGCATGCATATTTCAGATGGTCTTTGAAGCAAAATCACAACGGTGTACCATCGGATTGAATTATTCTATAAAAAACATATTCATTATGATTTTTCGTCTTCAAAATTCAGACCTGTCAACTTTACAAAATGAAATGAGGGATCAAGGAAGCTTCTGTTCTGTGTTAATCAACTGAACTCTCAGAGCAACATTGCAAAAATCGTTTTATAAAAGAGAGGCATGCCATTTCATCAGTGTCAGCGGAGAAATGTGTCCTGAAGTGAATGTCACCACCAGGTAGTCTGCCTTCCTCTCATGGTTAGCCAGTTAAACTTTTTATTTCAAACAGACCCCACAAATCTGAAAGCTTATTAACCACCTCTTAAGCCGGTCATACACTATACAAGTCTCCCAAATTTCATATAATGGATGGACACACATTTACCAATAGTTCAGTCTGTCTCCCCACCAACAAGTCCCAATCCTAGTAGTGTAAGCCCAGTAGATGTCGGATTGGTATTCAGAACCTTGCGTCAGTGCTTTTTTGGGCCATGTTGTCCATGTTGCGAGAATTTTGTCTATACCATACAATACATGATAAGTGGTTGATTGATATGATTATCCTATAGTGCAGGTACAGGTAAACTGCAGCAAGTAAAGTACAACTCCCAGCATGCAATAATAGTAAAAGCATAGCTGATACTTTGCAAAAGCATGATGGGGCCTGTAGCTTCTCACCTTAGACTAGCTTTCTTTTACAACCAGGCAGTGTATTGCTTATCATAATAATAATAATAATGATAATAATAATAATACAAACTTATTACAATAATTTACCATTCAAATCTGGTACAGGATTGGCGGCAAGGGTTAACTTATATCCAAGTCTGAAAGGGAATGCAGATACATGACCACAGGTGTGGACATCTAAACAATGAAATAAGCATTACAGGATTTTTAAATATTGATCACTGATTTCTGTCATAGAAATTATTTGCCAACTATGGGGTTGATCCAGGGAGTAAGGGCAAAACAGGTGCTACAAGTGGTACAAATGAATCTTATATATTTTGCATGCAGGGAAAATACAATGACTGGCAGAGACCAGGGACTGGATCCTGACCTAATAACGTCAGGTCACTTACGCACACAAGGGCCCTGATCCAGACCTACGCCGATGCGCTGTGCCTACTAAAGCACAGCGTATCAGCGTTCACTTACCCCGACACTCCCCCTTTGCGGGCGTATGGCCCCTTCCTTACGCCGGCTGAAGGCTACCCTAACTTAAAGCATGATGGGGCCTGTAGCTTCTCACCTTAGACTAGCTTTCTTTTACAACCAGGCAGTGTATTGCTTATCATAATAGTAATAGTAATAATAATAATAATAATAATAATGATAATGATAATATTATAAACTTATTACAATAATTTACCATTCAAATCTGGTGCAGGACTGGCGGCAAGAGTTAACTTATACCCAAGTCTGAAAGGGAATGCAGATACATGACCACAGGTGTAGACATCTAAAGAATGAAATAAGCATTACAGGATTTTTAAATATTGATCACTGATTTTATTTCTGTCATATAAATTATTTGCCAACTATGGGGTTGATCCAGGGAATAAGGGCAAAACAGGTGCTACAAGTGGTACAAATTAATCTTATATATTTTGCATGCAGGGAAAATACAATGACTGGCAGAGACCAGGGACTGGATCCTGACCTAATAACGTCAGGTCACTTACGCACACAAGGGGCCTGATCCAGACCTACGCCGATGCGCTGTGCTTACTAAAGCACTCACTTACCCCGACACTCCCCCTGTGCGGGCGTATGGTCCCTTCCCTAGCGGGAAATCGTGCCGTTTATTGGCCCACCCCCTGCTGGGACTGATAATCGTACTAGTGTATGGCCAGCTTTATACTCCCTATAGACTCCTCTATAATACTCGCCTGTCCGTTCAGCTGCGGCTGTGCATTGGTCTGCGGTGGTATGATTTTATACCTATAGTTACACACATATTGTACCTATGGCATCCATATTACACTATCGGAAATGCTGATATGAATGTACTTTAAACATGTAGCAATTAGTATCATAGGACTGAATACCTACTTCAGAACTCTGCTGTCCTTACTGTACATATTTTATCCCTGCCCAGTACTACAGAGCAGAAGCACTTCCCCTCCCCCACACAGCCGGAATATTTGCCTGGATGAATCTAGGTCCAGAATTACATCCAGGTAATGTTGGGAAAGCTACACAGAGAGAGAAAACGTCCTCTTGCAAATTTCCCCTCTGTCAGAAGTGGCATTCTTCTTAAGTCCGTGTAGTTAGGAATATGCTATTAGCACATATTCCCACACGCCTTTCATCTTGTGCAGTGTGCAGAAGTGGCTACAATCCATATGAAATTCATGGAAGTTGAGAAAAATTCAGTAGCCTTGATCCAGCATCAGATCCTGACCATGGAGCAGCACGGTGGCTTAGTGAGTGCTGAGGTCACGTGTTCGATTCGCTGACTAGGCTTTATCTGTGTGGAGTTTGCATGTTCTCCCTGTGTCTCTGTGGGTTTTCCTCCGGGTGCTCCGATTTCTACCCACATTTCAAAAACGTGCTGGTAAGTTAATTGACTGGTGACTACATTTTACCTGTGTGTATGTATGTGTTAGGGACCTTAGAATATAGCTCCAATAGGGACATGTAAATGTGAAATACTCTCTGTAAAGCACTAGATGTTACGATATATATCTTCATGTTTACGGGATTATGTTCTGTGCACATGGAGATCATTGCGGGGGGCTGTGCCTTGACCTACGCATGCCTAAACCCTGCAAGGGGCACGGGAATAGGCATGCAGATGAGGCATAATGGGCGGAAGAAAATATAAAATAGAGCTATGGACATGTAAGTTTCTAAAGTCTGCATGTGATAGGGGAGTGACATGGGAGTTTATATCCCTCTTACGTGCAGACTTTCAGACCTCCGTACATATAAAACACGCATAGAGGTCTGGATCAGGTCCAATTTTATTGCCTCCCACTATTCATCTTCCAGGTGTGGGTTGGCGGTCAGAACATTTTCCAAATTTTTCTGAACTCGATTGTTCATGCCTCGCTGAGACAAGCTACTGATCAGCTTCAGTGCAAATCTACAGTGGCGAGTGCTATATATTTATCTAACCCCAACCCTTATCCTTGTTCTCACCCTAATCCTCCCCTTCCATTACTCTAACCCTAACCCTCTCCTCCTCGTAGCCTGACCCTAAAACTCACTTCCCCGCATCCTGATCCTAAATCTCCCCTAACCAAAGCCTGACCCTAAGACTCCTGTAACCAAAGCCTGACCCTAAGACTCCTGTAACCAAAGCCTCATCTTAAGACTCCTGTAACCAAAGCCTGACCCTAAGACTCCTGTAACTAAAGCCTGATCTTAATACTCCTGTAACCAAAGCCTGACCCTAAGACTTCAGTAACCAAAGCCTGACCCTAAAACTCCTGTAACCAAAGCTAGACCCTAAGACTCCTTTTCCTGTAGCCTGTCCCTAAGACTCCTGTAACCACAGTATGACCCTAAGTCTCCCTTCCCTACAGCCTGACCCTAAGTCTCCCTTCCCCGCAGCCTGACCCTAAGTCCCCCTTCCCCGCAGCCTAACCCTAAGTTTCACCTTGTACGCTCACCTCCTGTTTGGTACAGCAAGTCTGAGGAAGGTGTGTGGCGGGGTGTTCAGTTGGATGCTCTTGGAAAGGCAATAAATGGGTAAGTATGCCGAAAAATAAATTACCCATTTATTAGGAGAACTTGCGAATTAGGATTATTTTTTAAATAGACGAATATGAGCTTTCGTCTTCCTGTATTTCGAAAATATAATTTTTTTTCTCTGCAGAGAACACGTCCCCGTCTATCTTTGAACCTCCCCATATCATGTAAAAGGTGAACAGGTACAAATCCTGGGCTGGATTTTAAGTGCATGAAATTAGTTACACCTGGGCTAAACCATGTTGATTGCAGGGGGAGTCAAGTTAATTGTATTCTTTGCATGCAGGGATATATCTTTGAATTGCTTACTGCACACAGATATAGACCAGCTTTACTAAAACACTGAGCTTTCTATTTTCTTTTTACAATATTTATTTCAGGGTCCAATTAGTTTTTTTTCCCCTAGGTATGTGTATCAGTTGAACATCAAAAGGTGCAAAGGGAATTAATGCACAGAGAAATAAAGACCTGCTGTCTATTTAATAAACTGCTGAGAAACTATTTCATAAATCATGCTAACATAAAATATTCTTTGTTTGCCTAAAATGGGAAAAGTTGGCTAATAGGTTCTTAAAGCAAACTAAATGAATTCAACTTTATTTTTTACCTTATAATATAGCTCCTGTAATATTTTCATAGATACTTATTTTCCACCTAAATTGCCATATATATTTTTGATTATTAAAGGTAAATGGGAATATTTTATTTCCTGTTTGTTCACTATTTGTGCTTTTGATTATTTTGGGCCAGATCCAGAGTTAAGTACGAGAACGTTTTTACGCTTGCCGCATGCGTAGTTTAGACTATTTGTATGTACTGCGCATGCACACGGCAGATGTTAGGCGTCATAACTCTGATCATACGTACCTTCCATGTAACTACGTACAAAGGGGTGTGTCATCCCTACGGCAGCCGGAAATACGCACTCTAATCGGAGGGAGGCATTTAGATTGTACAGTATGGGCTGCGTCAATCCATTACGCACGACCGTAGTTACGCATGGAAAAGTTAAGGTAGGGTTTAGTAGTCGTAAATCAAGTAAATTACGTGCGTCCGAGGGGAGTGTCCAGGGGAGGGCATAGTACTTACAATCGCGTAAATACGCTATGAGATCGTACTTAAAGTAAAAATTAAGTCTGGATCTGGCCCTTTATCCTTAAGGGGCAGATACAGATTATGGTCCATATTCTGAATTAATAATGACAGATAACATACACAGGCGACGGCAGACGTCAGCTTATACTGCGCATGGGCAGTACAGAGATTTATGCATCAGAATGCAGTCAGTCAATGCTGCGTTCCATTGCTTAAGTATATCCGATGGTGGGGAGGACTTACTCTTACAAATGGTGGGTGGGGGTAGGAATTCAGATCGCACAGCAAGGGCTTGGCTAAGCATTTACTTACGATCCTGTGATCTGTATGTGGCCCATCCACATGAAGAACCCTACTTGATGCACAGACAAGCATACATAATTTAATCTTAGTTATGGATCCAGCCCTGTTAAAGAAAAACCATGTACATGTTGGAGTTTTGTCTGACAATTATTGTGCAGTTCATACGATAACCGTCAAATAGCTCTGACATCTTACCAGTGTGTACTGTCCAATAATGATGTAGAGTCGTGTGAAGAGGCATCGTATTGTTTGATTAAATATTTAGTAGAGCTTCTATTTTTTGCATGTCACAATGTCAGGAGATAGCTTCAGTGTCTACTGTGTCCCTTTATTCAATGCAACATTTTTCTGCTTTGTGGACGTACCTATTGTTGCAGCAGAGGGTTATGGGAACACACCGAAACAGATTTGCTGTCAAATAGAGTGGGGTGTGTAAGGAAGCCTCGTGATGCAGGTCAAGTCTTCAAATCTTGAGTGCTGTAATTTGTAAATGTTGCATCGTTAGAAAAAAACCCAGCTTTACAGCAAAAAAGGATGCAGGTCTGCATGTGGACAATCCATGGAGCAGCTACCAGGTTCAGATATTTCACCGCCTTCACACACCGCTTTCTGAGACCCATACCCCTTCTTAAGTTTTGCAACTGGTGCGAATGTAAAATGTCAGCAGTTTGGAAGTCTGGATCGGGATGAAGTTACACCTATATGCCAAATTGTGTGGAGATTAGTGGCACGAATGTATACATACAAGACAAACATGGATTAAATACTATTCAGCTACATAGAAACCAGTGGAAAGATGGGCATATTATGGGGTTTTTACATGCAGGGAATTACCCAGCTGTTGCTTATTGCACCTAAACGGTGAACATCTTTGTTTGTAACTGTCATTTAGAGTTGAATGTAACCTTCATCCACTCACCGCTGCAGTTCTCTTAACTCTAATATTGTTTGCACAGTTTAATTTTGCCTCTCCTGCATTTAACGTGATTTCGGCCAGGTGCACACTCAGGTTGCCTTGCCTCTCAAACACCGGATAATATCCTTGTTGTCCATTGTTGGTGTTTGCTAATCCCTGTTTATTGCTTATATAAAACTGAATAACTGGTTACAAATCAAAAAACACACACATCTATTTTTATACCTGTCTTCTGTTCAGCTGTGACACTCCTTATTTGAGGGCTCTGTCTCAGGAGGTTGGGATATTCTGCATTAATAACAGCAAGATTGGATGTTGTTCAAATGTATCTGTGGAGTTTATGGGTATATAGGTCACCGATAAATCACATAGTGTGTGACCGGATTAAAAATATGTATCTAATATGTTGGGAAGGCCGTGCCTATTGCTTAATGAGTAATATGTATGTCACTAAGGTTGTAGCCACAACCTTCTGGTATGATCACACTTTTATAACATGACCATGCCCCTATATAATGTCATTATGTACCCCTCTCTTAAATTTGGATTCTGGGATGATTAGTAGGTATGTATTTGCAAAGAATTAAACTATAATTTGTGGAAAAATCATTGGCTAAGGATGAGTTGTTTACATCTATATCTAAAGCAACAAGATACAGGATGTGTTTAGTAACATAAAAAGATGAATTCTACCCTTACTGATTGGAATTACACTGAACATTAAAGTAATACATTACATCACAGATCTCACTTAATTCTTCAGTGACATAAAAAATAACATCATTAAGCATATGAATGAGGAATATATACCAATAATATCAGTAGGATATAAAATAGATTAATTACATTTCTGATATAATGTATTTGAGAATAATGGAACGTAATACAAGTGATATCAATAATTATGTAATTTGTCAACCTTATGCAAAGGAGTTTATGGGATTTACAATACACATTTCACCGTAGAATAGTATGAAGGTTCTAGGCATAAAAGGTCACACACAGGGTTAGTCAGTTGTAGACAAATTAATTAATGTGTTCTCCTGTTATCCTAGGATTCCCCCCTCCCCAATATGAATTGTGAGGGCCCTCATAGGAATTCAAGACTGTTCAAAGTAGGGCATGATTTGCAACATATACAGTTTTCCACAGTGAAGTGTCTTGGTAGTGCAACTTTCTGCTTAATCATTAGTTTGCTTTCATCTGACTAGTTACAGTATTGATTGAGTAACAATATAAAGCAAGGAGATATAACTCTGAAGTGTTGCTACTGCTGCTCCCATCATGTGTCTGATTCCTGTCTACTGAGTCCTGATATAACATGCAGAGAGATATATGGAAAAGAAATCCACTTAGTACCCAGTCTCAAACATTGTATGTAAAGTGTGTTTTGGTCAATTTAGGCTTTTACATTTGGAACAACACAGTTACATTTTTTTAATTGAAGGTCTGTTATAATGTTGAAAATACTTCACACTACAGCTTGAAGTGAGGGGTGTATATCCATACCGCCACTTCTACATGTCCATACCGCCACTTCTACATGTCCATACCGCCACTTCTACATGTCCATATCGCCACTTCTACATGTCCATACCGCCACTTCTACATGTCCATCATTATTTCTATATTTTCATACCTCCACTTCTAAATGTCCATACCTCCACTTCTAAATGTCCATACCCCCACTTCTATATGTCCATACCACCACTTCTATATGTCCATACCGCCACTTCTACATGTCCATACCGCCACTTCTATATGTCCATACTGCCACTTCTACATGTCCATATCGCCACTTCTACATGTCCATACCACCACTTCTACATGTCCATACTGCCACTTCGAGATGTCCATACCGCCACTTCTAAATGTCCATACCGCCACTTCTAAATGTTCATACTGATACTTCTAAATGCCCATACCATCACTTCTAAATGTTCATACCGCCACTTCTAAGTGTCCATACCACCACTTCTAAATGTCCATACCACCACTTCTAAATGTCCATACTGCCACTTCTAAATGTCCATACCACCACTTCTAAATATCCATACCACCACTTCTAAATGTCCACTTCGACCACTGCCTAAAATGAAACATTTTTTATCTCGCTAAAGCAGGCATATTGCAGCAAGGAACCATGAACTATTATTGTACTCTTATATTACATGCAACAATTGAATCAATTTAAGTTAAAAACTCTCCAGCACAACCACTCCTAACTGTGCACAATCTGTAACTGTATGTGTGATTAAATCTATTTCCATTTACCCACATAACACATTTTGAATAGCAGGCAACATTTAACATATATCATTAAAAGTGAAATATCTTGCTGCTTGGTATTTAGTTCACGTTTAATGGCACATTGGGCCTGATCCAGACCTCTGTGCGTGTTCCGTTTGCACTGAGGTCTAGGGTATGAAAGTGGAGTGAACTCTCATGTCACTCCCCTCTCTCTCGAGTTAAGTTCTAGTTACCTACGTGTCCACAACACTATCTTAACTTCTCTGCATGGATAACATCTGTCGCGTGCATGCGCATTATAAAAAAATCACCTGACATCTGCAAGCGGCTTTCAGGATTCAGCCCATTATTTAATAGGAAAAAAGGATTATGAATTTTCTCAGAATTCATTCGAAACAATGGATATGTCTGAATATATTGTAACATATGGTCTCCATGGAAACAGTTGGTCAAGCTGATGCTATATCCTCCCTGTAAACACAATTTGCTGACCCAAGTCGCCAATGTAATCCACGGACAAGGCTTCTGTAATCCATGGACAAGCAATATGAAATATTTTAGCTTATTTTTACATTTTCATTTATCACTAGATAGTAATGAAAGGAATATTAGTGTTACTAGTCAGTATCCATCAAGCAAAAGTATTAATGCCACGTCAAAGTTTAAGTAACAAGGCCACATTTGTAGAAAAGATCGACATAGCATAGACATAGACATAGACATATACATAGACATACCAGGTTAAACAATGTCCAGCCAAAACAAGACCCCTCACAATCCCTATCTGAGCATATGGGGACCATCAGTGAATGGAGGAGCAAAGATAAGGATGACTGAGCCCATCAAAACGTGACTATTTCGAACATTTAAACCAATTTTGGTAAGTAAATAAAATTAGTCACCGGTTGTACAATCCTATGTGGCTCTATATTTTATTTAGGTGTTAGGGGGGGTATTCATTTGTGTGTTGTTGTAACGGATGACAGAGCATACTGGTACTTGTGGTTCTCCAAGCGCTAGCATGCCTTGCCAACCTTGGGCATACTGATGATTGTAGAACTACAAGCATCAGCATGCCCTAGCCATAGCAACAGTAGACAAATCTGAGCCAATCAGGAGGCAAAATGAAAGACCCATGTTGAAAACAACCCTGGCGCTTTCACATTGCTACCCTTCCTGGGTTGAACATGGGAAAAACCCTTCTTTTTTCCCGTGTTTCATTCCCGGGTCTCTTGACCCGGGTCTCCCGGAAGTGGCGATTTCACATCACCACCAAAAACCCGGGTTTTTGCAAAATGCCGGGTTTTTGATGAAAATCCCGGGTATTTGGTGGTAATGTGAAAGGGGTATTATTCAGATTCAACTTACTCATTCTGTTTACACACAGCCTTATCTACTATAGAGAGAGAGAGAGGGAGGACCGAATTCCGACTTCCGCATGCTTTTTGTATACACAGGGGTCCGTGACTACGCATGGCTCCACGGATCTGGTTACC
>WWET01001622.1:327737-342289 GCA_011038615.1 Limnodynastes dumerilii
GCCACCCTTCTAGGAAAAAGGGAAGGAAGGTTAATGTAGACAGGGCCAGTGGAACACAGTAAGCGGGGTAAGCGAGGAAGGGGGATGCCAAGCCAGAGAAGCTCTCCCCTTCGTTATCCACCGCTACTTGTTTCTTGTGAACCACAATTTTCCCCTTCCCCTACTCCTCATAAGTGAGAGGATCCCGGTAATACCGGAACTCAGAGGCCAAATGCTGCCTGAAAGCAGGAACAGACGATGGTACAATGATGTATCTCAGCTCCCTCAGCCCAAACGGAGCAACAGTAGCCCCACTTTCTAGGATTGGGAAGCAGAGGCAAAGTGGAGCGATGGCTGTAGCAGATCAGAAAATCTCCAGATTAGGTCCAGCCACTCCACAATCTTTCTCCTTTCCAGAGTAGTCGGCATTGAATCAGTGACCCTATGTCCACATAAACCAAATCCTTAAAGAGGCACACTTCTCCAGCCTGCAACAGCAGTGCTCTCCCTCTTCCTGATCTGACAGCAAAATTGTCACCATATTTTCAGCAACTGAAACTTTTAACTTAACATTTAATGCCAATTTTACATTCAGACCTGTTTCAAAGCCCAGGTATATGAGAATTTTCTCAGTTCTGTCCTGTTGACTGATTTTTGAAAGGGAATAATAACATTTTAGGACAAACAAATTTCCAGTGTAATAAGCCATTGTCAAGTTCTATTAGTTAGTGTTTGTTCACATAGCCTACAGCTCTTAAATGACCCTCATGGTGTTGGCTTGTTCCATATGGGTTTCTGAGCAGCACTATTGTCTTTGGTGCTTATATGGTTAAAATCCATCTACATTTTCTTTTAGTTTACAGCTACATGATGGAAGTACTGGGGTGGCTGGTGGCATATGATGGGAGTACAGGGGAGGGGGGGGGGGGCATTTGAAAGCTACTATCATATCCCCCTTCTCCCTTCTCTGCTCCAAGCTATACATGTTTAGTTCCTCTAGCCTTTCTTGGTATGTTTTGTAACACAGGCCATGGACCATTTTAGTTACTTTTCCTAAATTGTAAAAAAAAACCTTGTATTTTTCTCACAAGTCTCACCCACCAAAGGCACTCCACTGGAACATTATCTATAAATACCGGTTCCAATAGTAAAAGTTAGAATGTGAAGCATTTCGGTACTCAGGGCCGGATTGAGGACCATGTGGGCCTGGGGCTGAAATTTATCAAGGGCCCACATTATATAGTATGCATTGGAGAAGTATGTTAGATCCTGACATTCTTCTTTATGCACCTCAGTGTGTGTAGGGGCCTATTTTCAGATTGAGGCCTGGGGCTGTAGTCCCATTAGCCCCATTGTTAATCTGGCCCTGTTGGTACTAATAAAGCCTTAATTCAGCTGTCAACTTTATCAGTGTCGAAATTGGGCCTTTCATGCCGGCAGCTGCATCCCAAGGGGGTTCATGTCTGAACCTGGTCATATGTGGGGAAGAAGCTGCTTCAAGGTAAGTGATGTAGCTAAAAACCTGTCTGTGTCGTCTCCAATGTATTACCTGTGGGGTATATTTGGTTTTCTGGTCTGTTTTTGCCCTACACATTTCCAGCCATCACCCGGCTTATTTGTGGCTCCACATGAACTGTTTGAACTATGTAATCTTCCTGGGGTTTTCTCCAGAGCCGGATACCACTGACAGTTCCTTTTACTCATAGTGTTTTTAATGTGGAACTTCCCACTGGTGATACCCCAGCACTATGAAAATCTCCCTCCATCTACCTCCTTTTATGTTTTTTTGTGAGGGATTGAGACATCCCCGGAAGGCGATTGCCAGCAGCATAGGGGCGTTGCGCATATTTTCCTCTTATTCTACCTTTCATCTGGCAGATCCCGTGTTCCGCCATATGCAGATTGTGCAGTAAAAGAATTTTCCGTGGGGATGGCGTGAACATTTTTTAGGTAGGGAACTGCTGGAGGAGGTCCCTTGGCTGTAAGGGAAGTGATTTCCTTTCACACGCACGGGACTCAGGATCTGATGGCAGACTAATATCCAGATTCGCATGCAGATGATAGCGAGTGGGCCGCAGTGTACACGTCTGCACTGATCTACGTTTGGATGGTCTCAGATCCATGCAAATAACTTACAGTAAAATTCACTTCTCTCTGATGTGCAGACTTTTAGACCTCTGTGCCTATGGAACTCAGAAGTCTGGATCAGGCCCTTTGTTGTTAAATCATTTTCCTCCCCCCACATCTGGTATTTAGCAATATATTGCTGTTATTGAATTTCTTTAACAGAGAAACACGCCACCAGTGCAGATTTTAAAATAAACATCCCGCTTGTTTTACTTGCATATTTGAGAATTGGAGGTGGTTTTTATAGCACTTTTAGTGATTTACATTTTGTCTTTTACTTTCTTAACTGTAATATGTGCAATCCCAGACTCCATGTGTACACCACATACACTTTATATAGTGTGTCTTCTCCAGACTTCTAATTTTCTTAACATTTGCATATCTTCACCACTAAATTCCCACTTTCCCTGATGCAAAACTAAAATAATTAACAAAAATAGTTCTACTTATATATTATAATATAATTGATTTATTGATTCCTTTGCAGCAACAACAATTCTAATTCACTTATACTATGCATAACATTTACACATTTGTAGATTAATTTATGTATAGTAGAACTGGAATGTTCGGTAGACTTACAAACAAATATCCTGCATTTGGGTCCCACCCTCCCTCCTTACCAATGGTGTGACTCAGAACGTTACTAAGGATGGGTGGTGCTTGATGTAGCTGGGTTATTAAGCCCCTCCCCATCCTTAGTAACACCATGAAATGCAGCAATTATAGGCAAGGGGTGGAACTACAGGAAGTGATTTGCATAAATGACATCATCGAGACCATTCCCATGCTGCCACCTCTTTATCCTTTCTGAGATCTTCCAGAACGAAGAAAGAATATGAGGTCAGCACTCAGCCGGGATAGGTCGGGATAATTCTGTAATCAGCAAATCAGCGCAAAGTTTATCTGGAAATTTCCAGGAACAGAAAGACTGAATGCTCTTAGCTGCTGAGAGGGAGGAGCTATGGGCCGGATACTGAGCTAAGTACACTAGCTGATGATGTCAAATCGGCTATTTGTATTTATTGCGCATGCGTGCCACAGAGGTTACGCAGCGTAACGCTGAACGTACATACCATCAGCGAATGAACTACGAATAAATGGGCGGGGACATCAATATGACACTTGTAATTACGCTTTGTAGGTGGAGGGAGACATTTAAAATTGTACAGTATGGGCTGGGTTAGGCCATCACGTACGTAAATCCATTACGTATGTCAGTACTTACGCTTTGAAAAGTTAAGGTAGGGTTTTGGCAGCATAAATGGCCAAAGTACATACGAATGAGGGGATTGCTTAAGAATTACAATAGCGTAAATACGCTACGCGTTCAAACGTAACTAGCCCATAGGTCTAGATTTACCCCTATGTGAGCAAAGATGCCTGCAAGTTTTAGAATCAACACAGGAGAGAGAAGAAACACAGCCAACATATGTACATGTATGGTGTGTGTCTGACAGTGTGGGTGTGTGTTCTTTCTTCTAAATGAAGCCCTTTGGGAGAGTTTCCTTCTGCGTAGGCATCTGATAGACAAGCAAGTGATATTTGTGCAGATAATCAGTGCTAGAAGTGGGTCAGTATACAGTGCTACTGTATGAAAAATTACTCTACTGCTCTTGTTGTAAAATGATCAAATTCCATTCATTTTACAATTATGTGGAAAATATCATATATTTTTTAGAGAGAATAATGGAGTCGTTTGGCTTTAATAATATAAGATACACACATTCAGTATTCAGGTTCCTTTTTAAACTTAACAAAATACATGTTGGACTTTCATCTATATTTTTATGAGATTTTCCTAATAACAGACAAGTTTTTAACCTCGCTCGGAATACCTATCACCCATCTGAATTATTAGATATTGCTGAATACTTCTAAATAAATGCCAACAAATGTTACCCAGACCGGCGGCTCATCATAGCAATCTATTATCGCTTGGATCGAATTGCACACGCAATTTCTTCTAGGCTGACCCTAAGTTTGTGGGTTCCAGGGCCGAAGATGAGATGCATGAATTTAAAAGCTGCCAAAGAGGAATAACACATATTGGTTTTGAAATAACGCTGTGCTCCTGACATGAGGGCTTCTGATGCTGTGAGTTATTGCAGTCTGACCTCACCAAAGGAGAATTTAGAATTTTACCCGTGAAACAAGTCCTCCCCAGAGATGTTGTATATAAGAAAAAAAACAGGAGCGATACCTGATTTAATGTTGTTTCAGCCTGTTCTTACAGGTGACAGATGTCTGCTTCTCCCCTATCAACACTGCTCTCGCCACACTGAGCTTTCTGTCTACTCTAAGTATTAAGTGGATAATGACTCCATATGCCATTGAAGCCAACAGAACAATACTAAGAAATAATGAGGACGATAGACAGGATATCCTATGCTTGTTTCAAGAGTATCAAACTATTTCATGAACATTATCATAGGTTTGCTTTTTGCAGAAAAACTAAAAATGTGTTTTAAACACAAGGGAAGAGAAAGTGATGCATTTGCAGTAACTATTATGTCTGCAATGTAATGAATGCTTTTTCATTTTAATGTGTGTTACAGATGTTTTAAAAGCATAGAGAGCCACTTGTACCTGGCTTTGCATCTCTTCATTTTTTTGTATAAGCATAAGAAGACAGACAGGCATCTCAGGGGAATCTAATTGGACAATCAAAATTCCCATCTGGCCTATAGTTTGTTCGTATCTAAGTAAGATTATACTGCAAGGAAGGAAAATAGAAGTGTATGTACTGTAGGTAGGTTCAGAAGGGATTAGAAGAATCATAACATATTTGAAGCATGGATATATGGAAGAAAAATGTGAATTCTTACTTGCTGTCAGTTACTTTATACAACATTTTCAAGTGACAGGGTACTTTAGTCTGACACACATTTCCCAATGAAATCCCAGTTTGGGATGTGAGCATAGGTGTGCGCAGCCTATTTTAATAGGGTGTGCACCACTGGAGGGGCGGACCGCCCATTGGGTGTGTCCATCATCGCCTATTGGGCGTGTCCATCATCGCCTATTGGGTGTATCTATCTCCCCCTTATTGGGCCTCAATGCAAGCTAAATAATATAGGGAATTTGGTTAGACCTATACAGTGCTGTTTTTTTTCCTTGTTTTGTTTATCATCCATAATCTCCCATTTCATCAGCTCCCCCTCCCCTTTATAATTTCAATATCCCTTCATTATCCATAATCTTCCCATTCCTCAGCTCCCCCTCCCCTTTATCAATTCTGTATACCCTCATCATCAGCTCCCCCTCCCCTTTATCAATTCTGTATACCCTCATCATCAGCTCCCCCTCCCCTTTATCAATTCTGTATACCCTCATCATCAGCTCCCCCTCCCCTTTATCAATTCTGTATACCCTCATCATCAGCTCCCCCTCCCCTTTATCAATTCTGTATACCCTCATCATCAGCTCCCCCTCCCCTTTATCAATTCTGTATACCCTCATCATCAGCTCCCCCTCCCCTTTATCAATTCTGTATACCCTCATCATCAGCTCCCCCTCCCCTTTATCAATTCTGTATACCCTCATCATCAGCTCCCCCTCCCCTTTATCAATTCTGTATACCCTCATCATCAGCTCCCCCTCCCCTTTATCAATTCTGTATACCCTCATCATCAGCTCCCCCTCCCCTTTATCAATTCTGTATACCCTCATCATCAGCTCCCCCTCCCCTTTATCAATTCTGTATACCCTCATCATCAGCTCCCCCTCCCCTTTATCAATTCTGTATACCCTCATCATCAGCTCCCCCTCCCCTTTATCAATTCTGTATACCCTCATCATCAGCTCCCCCTCCCCTTTATCAATTCTGTATACCCTCATCATCAGCTCCCCCTCCCCTTTATCAATTCTGTATACCCTCATCATCAGCTCCCCCTCCCCTTTATCAATTCTGTATACCCTCATCATCAGCTCCCCCTCCCCTTTATCAATTCTGTATACCCTCATCATCAGCTCCCCCTCCCCTTTATCAATTCTGTATACCCTCATCATCAGCTCCCCCTCCCCTTTATCAATTCTGTATACCCTCATCATCAGCTCCCCCTCCCCTTTATCAATTCTGTATACCCTCATCATCAGCTCCCCCTCCCCTTTATCAATTCTGTATACCCTCATCATCAGCTCCCCCTCCCCTTTATCAATTCTGTATACCCTCATCATCAGCTCCCCCTCCCCTTTATCAATTCTGTATACCCTCATCATCAGCTCCCCCTCCCCTTTATCAATTCTGTATACCCTCATCATCAGCTCCCCCTCCCCTTTATCAATTCTGTATACCCTCATCATCAGCTCCCCCTCCCCTTTATCAATTCTGTATACCCTCATCATCAGCTCCCCCTCCCCTTTATCAATTCTGTATACCCTCATCATCAGCTCCCCCTCCCCTTTATCAATTCTGTATACCCTCATCATCAGCTCCCCCTCCCCTTTATCAATTCTGTATACCCTCATCATCAGCTCCCCCTCCCCTTTATCAATTCTGTATACCCTCATCATCAGCTCCCCCTCCCCTTTATCAATTCTGTATACCCTCATCATCAGCTCCCCCTCCCCTTTATCAATTCTGTATACCCTCATCATCAGCTCCCCCTCCCCTTTATCAATTCTGTATACCCTCATCATCAGCTCCCCCTCCCCTTTATCAATTCTGTATACCCTCATCATCAGCTCCCCCTCCCCTTTATCAATTCTGTATACCCTCATCATCAGCTCCCCCTCCCCTTTATCAATTCTGTATACCCTCATCATCAGCTCCCCCTCCCCTTTATCAATTCTGTATACCCTCATCATCAGCTCCCCCTCCCCTTTATCAATTCTGTATACCCTCATCATCAGCTCCCCCTCCCCTTTATCAATTCTGTATACCCTCATCATCAGCTCCCCCTCCCCTTTATCAATTCTGTATACCCTCATCATCAGCTCCCCCTCCCCTTTATCAATTCTGTATACCCTCATCATCAGCTCCCCCTCCCCTTTATCAATTCTGTATACCCTCATCATCAGCTCCCCCTCCCCTTTATCAATTCTGTATACCCTCATCATCAGCTCCCCCTCCCCTTTATCAATTCTGTATACCCTCATCATCAGCTCCCCCTCCCCTTTATCAATTCTGTATACCCTCATCATCAGCTCCCCCTCCCCTTTATCAATTCTGTATACCCTCATCATCAGCTCCCCCTCCCCTTTATCAATTCTGTATACCCTCATCATCAGCTCCCCCTCCCCTTTATCAATTCTGTATACCCTCATCATCAGCTCCCCCTCCCCTTTATCAATTCTGTATACCCTCATCATCAGCTCCCCCTCCCCTTTATCAATTCTGTATACCCTCATCATCAGCTCCCCCTCCCCTTTATCAATTCTGTATACCCTCATCATCAGCTCCCCCTCCCCTTTATCAATTCTGTATACCCTCATCATCAGCTCCCCCTCCCCTTTATCAATTCTGTATACCCTCATCATCAGCTCCCCCTCCCCTTTATCAATTCTGTATACCCTCATCATCAGCTCCCCCTCCCCTTTATCAATTCTGTATACCCTCATCATCAGCTCCCCCTCCCCTTTATCAATTCTGTATACCCTCATCATCAGCTCCCCCTCCCCTTTATCAATTCTGTATACCCTCATCATCAGCTCCCCCTCCCCTTTATCAATTCTGTATACCCTCATCATCAGCTCCCCCTCCCCTTTATCAATTCTGTATACCCTCATCATCAGCTCCCCCTCCCCTTTATCAATTCTGTATACCCTCATCATCAGCTCCCCCTCCCCTTTATCAATTCTGTATACCCTCATCATCAGCTCCCCCTCCCCTTTATCAATTCTGTATACCCTCATCATCAGCTCCCCCTCCCCTTTATCAATTCTGTATACCCTCATCATCAGCTCCCCCTCCCCTTTATCAATTCTGTATACCCTCATCATCAGCTCCCCCTCCCCTTTATCAATTCTGTATACCCTCATCATCAGCTCCCCCTCCCCTTTATCAATTCTGTATACCCTCATCATCAGCTCCCCCTCCCCTTTATCAATTCTGTATACCCTCATCATCAGCTCCCCCTCCCCTTTATCAATTCTGTATACCCTCATCATCAGCTCCCCCTCCCCTTTATCAATTCTGTATACCCTCATCATCAGCTCCCCCTCCCCTTTATCAATTCTGTATACCCTCATCATCAGCTCCCCCTCCCCTTTATCAATTCTGTATACCCTCATCATCAGCTCCCCCTCCCCTTTATCAATTCTGTATACCCTCATCATCAGCTCCCCCTCCCCTTTATCAATTCTGTATACCCTCATCATCAGCTCCCCCTCCCCTTTATCAATTCTGTATACCCTCATCATCAGCTCCCCCTCCCCTTTATCAATTCTGTATACCCTCATCATCAGCTCCCCCTCCCCTTTATCAATTCTGTATACCCTCATCATCAGCTCCCCCTCCCCTTTATCAATTCTGTATACCCTCATCATCAGCTCCCCCTCCCCTTTATCAATTCTGTATACCCTCATCATCAGCTCCCCCTCCCCTTTATCAATTCTGTATACCCTCATCATCAGCTCCCCCTCCCCTTTATCAATTCTGTATACCCTCATCATCAGCTCCCCCTCCCCTTTATCAATTCTGTATACCCTCATCATCAGCTCCCCCTCCCCTTTATCAATTCTGTATACCCTCATCATCAGCTCCCCCTCCCCTTTATCAATTCTGTATACCCTCATCATCAGCTCCCCCTCCCCTTTATCAATTCTGTATACCCTCATCATCAGCTCCCCCTCCCCTTTATCAATTCTGTATACCCTCATCATCAGCTCCCCCTCCCCTTTATCAATTCTGTATACCCTCATCATCAGCTCCCCCTCCCCTTTATCAATTCTGTATACCCTCATCATCAGCTCCCCCTCCCCTTTATCAATTCTGTATACCCTCATCATCAGCTCCCCCTCCCCTTTATCAATTCTGTATACCCTCATCATCAGCTCCCCCTCCCCTTTATCAATTCTGTATACCCTCATCATCAGCTCCCCCTCCCCTTTATCAATTCTGTATACCCTCATCATCAGCTCCCCCTCCCCTTTATCAATTCTGTATACCCTCATCATCAGCTCCCCCTCCCCTTTATCAATTCTGTATACCCTCATCATCAGCTCCCCCTCCCCTTTATCAATTCTGTATACCCTCATCATCAGCTCCCCCTCCCCTTTATCAATTCTGTATACCCTCATCATCAGCTCCCCCTCCCCTTTATCAATTCTGTATACCCTCATCATCAGCTCCCCCTCCCCTTTATCAATTCTGTATACCCTCATCATCAGCTCCCCCTCCCCTTTATCAATTCTGTATACCCTCATCATCAGCTCCCCCTCCCCTTTATCAATTCTGTATACCCTCATCATCAGCTCCCCCTCCCCTTTATCAATTCTGTATACCCTCATCATCAGCTCCCCCTCCCCTTTATCAATTCTGTATACCCTCATCATCAGCTCCCCCTCCCCTTTATCAATTCTGTATACCCTCATCATCAGCTCCCCCTCCCCTTTATCAATTCTGTATACCCTCATCATCAGCTCCCCCTCCCCTTTATCAATTCTGTATACCCTCATCATCAGCTCCCCCTCCCCTTTATCAATTCTGTATACCCTCATCATCAGCTCCCCCTCCCCTTTATCAATTCTGTATACCCTCATCATCAGCTCCCCCTCCCCTTTATCAATTCTGTATACCCTCATCATCAGCTCCCCCTCCCCTTTATCAATTCTGTATACCCTCATCATCAGCTCCCCCTCCCCTTTATCAATTCTGTATACCCTCATCATCAGCTCCCCCTCCCCTTTATCAATTCTGTATACCCTCATCATCAGCTCCCCCTCCCCTTTATCAATTCTGTATACCCTCATCATCAGCTCCCCCTCCCCTTTATCAATTCTGTATACCCTCATCATCAGCTCCCCCTCCCCTTTATCAATTCTGTATACCCTCATCATCAGCTCCCCCTCCCCTTTATCAATTCTGTATACCCTCATCATCAGCTCCCCCTCCCCTTTATCAATTCTGTATACCCTCATCATCAGCTCCCCCTCCCCTTTATCAATTCTGTATACCCTCATCAGGTGCTCTTGTTTTCTCCTACATGCCAAAAACATACTGATGGGTTAATTAGCTGCTGAGTAAATTTACCCATATGTGAGTGTGTGTTAGGGACCTTAGTATGTAGTTCCAATAGGGGCAGGGACTGATGTAAATGTCTAATGTTCTCTGTAAAGCGCTGCAGACAATTTGTGATGCTAAATAAATAAGCGTTAATAATAATAATAATTCCATTGCTGGTAACTGGTATACACCAAAAAAAGGTTGAAGGGTATACATTACGGCTGTTGAATTAACAGGTGTGGTATTCTGACAGACCATTGTACGGCTGTTGAATGGCGACAGTCGGGAATTACTGACAGCCTCCATTTTTGCGGTGTTGCGACTCCTGAAAAGATTTGTCCGACTGAAGATAAGCTTTTTATAATAATACTAATCTTAACGCTACCCTAGACCTAACCCTCTGTTTCCCACAGCCTAACCTTCCCCTTAATCCCTAACCTTATACCAGCCCAAGTCACCGCTGTCTGTTGCTATTGGGATCCGGTCGACATCGGTAGCCGTTCCCAATAGCAATTTTCTATTTGCAGAGAATCTTGGCAATGATACAACCATCCATGAGCATTTAAATCGTACAGTATGGGCGTGCTTAGGCGCGTAAGTATGTGCAGCCATTACGGCCGACAGGAGTTACGCTTTGAAAAGTTAAGGTAGGGTTTAGAAAGCGAATGGCAAAAATACGTTCAACCGAGGGGAGTGCCTAGGGGAGTGCATAGTAATTACGATAGCGAAAATACGCTACACGTTGAAACGTAAAGGGAACGTAGGTCTGGATCTGGCCCATTTCCAACATCAGAATGAGCTCCACCATTCCTTTATTATAATAGCCTTAGAAGGTGATGGATTGCAGAACCACAATGTTCTCTGCGATGTTGTTATATACTGTAATGGTTTCTTCTTAATCTCTCTCCCTGTCATTGACAGATGTATACTACTATAACATGCATTGGCACTGGCCATGTTGATGCCATCTGCCACAATATACTGCTCCATGGCTGAAGCTATATATTCTAGTGTGCCAGTTTATATAGCACTGCTGCCTTTGTGATACCTCTCTAAAGCATATGGGAACTTTCCTTGAACAGGTTACAATTAATCCTCCTACCTGCACATCTGTCAGAAAATAAATGTACAGTAAGTACGGTTCTGTTTTAGGTCTCTATGAATGAAAAAGTAGCATATTATATAACATGCTGATATTCCCCTGCCAATTTCAAAGATGCATTATTCATTTAAAGTGAAAAATGCTGGCTCAATCACGCTTATTATTCCAGAAGAGAAATAAAAGGACATTATTCTCAGATTTAAAAATACTGGAATTGTTTTCCCCTTTTCATGATGATGCTGAGGACTTGGGTCTTTTTGACGGATGTAATGCTATTTGAGCAACACTTTGTGTGTGTTTCCCAAGAGAATAACTGTGTTACGTCTGAGAGATGCTATGCAGTATTCTATTACTCATGGGAAAATGTCTCCTAAAACTTTTTCTATGCTGTCAGTGCACTTGCTTCCTAAAGAAACATATCAGACGGGCTGTCATGAAGAGGTTCTATGCTGTAGAATATACATAGAAAAAAAAAAAAGGATTCCAAAATATTTTTTCTAAACATAAAAAAACCAAAAAAAAACCTTATAATGTATTTGCCAATAGCATCCACTCGAATGGTTTTCACATGCTTAGATGAGTCTATAGACCCTCTTAATGGAGGAATTTACAGAATACCTATTTTCAGGTTAAAAACTCCTGAAGGGCTGAACAGAGAGAGCCCGTCTGACAGTTCAATCAATGATTAATAAAGCTCCCCCACTTTTGAGTTAAGCTGCTGAGCAAGGATTTTCTTGCCACTCTGCTGTGAGGAATGATGTTACACATACACTCTAACTTGCTTAAGATAGTGAATTATCCCCAAGTTTAATCTTGTCTTCATTCAACGTCTCACTGTTTTATTCAGACCATTTTGAGTTTTAATACAATCAGTGCACGTAACATTTAATTTTGTAAAAACATAATAACACACCAGCAGCATAGTGTGCAAGTGTTACAAGCTATAACATACTTAAAAGAATCTGAGACATTCAGGTCTGAATGAATCAAGTACTTGCTATAGTGCAGAAAAATATGTTTTTTTATATAAAAACTGAAAAGCTAAGAGGAAAAAAGGAAAGCACCGTATTCTGATACCCTTAAAAACACTGGACCAGAGTCAGAGATTGAAAGTAAGAGAAAAAGTTACACCTGGGCAAAACCATGTTAATTTCAGGGGGAGTCAAATTAATTTTACTATATGCCTTTGCCTATTGTATACAGATAGTGACCAGTTTTACTGTTACACTGTTATTTAGACTTAGGCTGGGAAATGCCACCTCTCAACTCTGATACAGTTTTCAACAGATAAAACATGACACCCCTGAAATCAACACAGTTTTGCCCAGGAGTAACTTTCCTCTAATAAGACCGGATCCAGACCTTGTAACGATAGCCCACTTATACACACAAGGACCTTCAGATGTTACATTAGTTTTGCTAACATAAAAACCATCAAAAGGAAATTTGTTCCATACGGTGGCATTTACGAACAAAGGGGCAGTTCTTCCCCTACGCCCGCTAAAGTGGGTGGGGAAGCATGCAAAGTGTACAGCGTGGGTGTCACCACCCACTTACGAGCAGATCACAGACCATAGATCCGCAAGTGTGACTTAAGGCTGTCTTATGGCAACGTAAGCCACACTTGTTACGAACGAGAGGGGAGAATCACAAGTTCACTTTGCTCTCTTGTGTGGACTGACAGACCCCCACACCTACAAGGGTTTGTGTCTGTTTTTATTTAGAAATAACAAATAACATGAAAATTTATTTAAGCAACCAATATTTGAATCTTAATGGTCTAAATAATATACTTATACAATAAAAGAGTCTTTACTAAGTATCCTTTGTAATTAAAAACGGAACTTTCCATCTTATCATGTTTTAGAAGCTTTGAACGGGGTCCAGACCTACGTAAAATTGCAGAATTCCACAAGCTGCTTGCGGAATTCGTCTGAATATTTGGGAATGCACATGTGCGTGCCAGATGTTCTTCAACAGATCTCCAGGCATACGGATTTTAGTTCCATACGCCTGGGGATTCATCCAACAGGGCCACTCACCCCCTCCACCCACCTAAACTCTATAAATTTAGATAAGTTGAACAGGGGGAACATTATACATTTACGGTTTGGGCTGGGTTATCAATTTCTGTGCGGACCACTGACCCAAGAGACTTAAGGCTGCGTAACCCAGCTAAAATCCGCTTAAGAGAGGGGAGTGACAGAAATTTTTCCATGCAGACTCTATGTGACACAGAGCTAAGGATCAGGTTTATTAAATTTGTTGAAAACTTCTTTTTTTCTTTTCTAGTAAATTATTTAGACTATTGTTATCCATTAATTGGTTATATAAAAAAAGGCTATTTATTAATAATGAAAATTTGTATTTAATTTAAGATTATCATAGTATACCATTTTTTTTTTCATAGGTAATTGTCCATGGTCCCTCTATGCTTCTTTCCCAAGGTTCCCTCTATTATAACCCTTACTGAAGTCTACCCTCTGCACCTCTGTTCTCTCTATATAACTATCACCACTGTTCCCTCTGTAATCTTCTCCATATTCTTCCCTCTATACCCCTCTCCCCCACTGTTCTCTCTATATCCCCTTACTATACCCCTCTCCCCACCACTGTTCCCTCTATACCCCCAACTTTTTTCCTCTCCGCCACTGTTCTCTCTACATTCCCCCTACTATACCCCTCTCTCCACCATTGTTCCCTCTATACTTCTCACTTTACCCCTCTCTTCCACTGTTCCCTCTATATTACTCCTACTATACCCCCCTCTCTCCACCACTGCTCCCTCTATATACCTGCCACTATACTCCTTTCTCCCAATATTCTCTCTATATTCCCCCTACTATACCCCTCTCTATCACTGTTCCCTCTATATAAGTGCCACTATACCCCTCTCTCCCATGATCCCCTCTATATTACCCCCTTTATACACCTCTCTCCACCACTGTTCTCTAAATACACCTCTCTGCACCACTGTTCTCTTGAGGCCACCCCCAACACCTTTGCTCATATAATGTCTTTCTGAGCTTCCTCTGTCATTCCTCCTTTCTTTACTTTCTCACTTTGGGCTCTATTTACTAAGAATGCCTGAACGTAGCTCAGGCAAGTTCGAATTCGCTCTCTGAGAACTTCTGAGCTACGTTCAGGCTATTTACTAATACTCACCCTCCGCTGGCT
>WWET01001623.1:35240-46996 GCA_011038615.1 Limnodynastes dumerilii
TGAGATCTGGATAACACATTAGAACACGCGGCAGAAGACGGGATCAAAACCCACATTCTACAGAGAATACAATAAATGGCTCCAGTATTTTTAGAGCTTTGGTACATTTGCCTATTGTCTCCTTAAAAGGAGCTGCCGCTGAGCAGTGAGGTCACCCACTGAAGTCATCTCCTTGGCAGGGGGGAGATGGTTTTCATAGAGCCGGCCAGTATCTACTCCCCAAGCAAAGGAAACAAAGCACTTAATTGTTTGAACGGCCTCCAAATTCCTTCTGATAGGGAGACGGATTTATCTGCAGCTCTTAAAGCCGTAGCAGCAGCTCAGCCGTAACTGTTGTGCTCACTGTGGTCCGTTGCAAGGAATGCTATAGTGCTATAGAGGCAGCACAGAAACATACAGCAAGATGGTGCATTGGAGAAGCCATTGGCAAGATCAACGGGCGCGAGAGTCTGAAATTAACGGTAGTACAGGGTTACCAACTTCTAAAAGCTTCCCTCCGGCAGAGCCCGAAAGGAAGCCATAGATTCAAGCAGGGGGCGGGGCTAAATGGCACGCTTTATGCAACTTGCGTCATTAAACCCCGCCCCTTGACTCAGTTACCCAGAGTTGTCATAGGGATGTGGGTGGGGACTGATGACGCAATTTGCATCATCAAGTCTCTCTCTGTCCCTAGAAACACTAGTGTTGCCAGGCAGGGGGTCAGGACTTGAAGCCGTGGTTTCCGTGAAAGACCCTTGCGGGAGATTTGCCGGAGATTTTACCGGGAGAACTGCTTGAATTTCGGGAGTCTCCCGGACATTCCGGGAGAGTCGGCAACTATGCGGTAGTAATTCTGGACACTTATGTATCCAGAAACCTACCTTAAAATGTACAACTTGATCTGCGTCCGTACAGGCGTAACAGTGCCTCTCCGCCCCCCTCTTTTAAATGCCTATCCCCGTCTGTATAGCGGAGATACGGCAATCGTAGATGAAGAGTCGGCCCCTTCATCGTACCTACAGATGTATGTAACTTAGTTCCGTACGTCTAAAGGTACGCAAGCAGAACATCTGGTGCGCTAATGCGTTAATATTCCTAGTCAGGGGACTTACGCAAATGACTTACGGAAGTCCCCTGTCGGACTTACTTCTGGATCCAGCCCCATGTTCATTGTGGAGGAGGCTAATGTAAAATAGGATTGCGGTATAGGCGTTGGGGTGTAGTCAGGGCCATAATTAGGGGTGGGCGATAGGGGCGCGTTATCCAGAGCGCAAAGTGAAAGGGTGGTGGCAGAAAGTTCACTTTTAAGGTTAAACTGGTTACTTATTCAGGGATGGGGGCGCTATTTTCTCTTTTTGCCCTTGGCTCTGCGTGTAGTTCACCGCTTCCATGATTTGATTATTGAAAGATCTCTTTGTGGCAATGAAGCGTCAGCTGGCGTCAGTTTTTGGCAGTTTGCAGCATAAAGACGTTGGTTTTGATCCTCAGTTGATTAAGTCACCTGACTTCCGCAATGTGCTGGGTAAAGTCAGGTGACTTTACCCAGAACTTTTATCGGAACTTCTATCGTTCCACAAATTCCGCATACCTGATCTCCGGCAGAGAGGCGGGGCTAGGCATGCAGATTAAGGTAAGTGGGCGTTGGTAGGCAGATCCATATAGATTTTAAGGTGGGGTTATAGACACGCAAGAGTGCAGAACCACGTACGTGACAGGGGGGGTTCACCACCCTCTTATGTGCAGACTTATTGACCTATGACCTTGCATATGGAAAATGTGCAGAGGTCAGCTTCAGAGGACATCGGTATCTTCAAAGAATCAACTGTGATAGGTAAGTTTACTACTTCCTAACCCTAACCATCCCCTTCCAACAATATAACCTTAACCCTCTCCTCACTACATCCAAACCATAACCATCCCCTCCACACAATCTAACCTTAACCCTCTCCTCTCTGCATCCTAACCCTAACCATTGCCTCCACACTATCTAACCTTAACCCTCTCCTCTCCTCTCTGCATCCTCATCCTAACCATTGTCTCCACACAATCTAACCTTAACCCTCTCCTCTCCTCTCTGCATCCTCACCCTAACCATTGTCTCCACACAATCTAACCTTAACCCTCTCCTCTCCTCTCTGCATCCTCACCCTAACCATCCCATTCCCGCTTTCAAATCATAACCTTCACCTAACCCTAACCTTAACCCTTTCGTCTCCATAGCCTAACCCCAACCCTCCCCTAACCATCTTCGTCCCACAGCCTGACCCTAACCCTAACCAACCTTGTATCACAGTTTAACCTTAACCCCCTGCTTTCTTCAGCCTAGCCCTAACCATTACCTTACCACAATCTACCCTTAATCCTCCCCTTACCCTAACACCCCTTCAAGAAACTTAACACTAACCCTCCCCTAACCTTCCCACAACCTAATAATAACCCTCCCCTAACCTTCCCACAACCTAATAAGAACAACCCTCCCCTAAACCTAACCTTAACCCTCTCCTCTTCACAGCCTAACCCTAACTATCTTCATCCCACAGCCTGACCCTAACCCTAACCAGCCTTGTCTAACAGTTTACCCTTAACCCTCTCCTCTCCACAGCCTAAATCTTGTCTCTCACAAGATTGTCCTGATTCGCAACTAGTAAAAGGGACAGGAGCTTATGATAAAATGGTCAGAGTTTTGACCAAATATGGACATTGGTGGGCGAGTTGGGTGAAGCTTGGGCCGAACTGAAGCTGGGTTTATTTTGTCACACTATGATGATTCTAAGGGGCAGATTCTATTAAGTGCAATGACAGATTCAGTGCGCCTATTCTCGTTGATTACGGAAGCTGAACATTGCAGATTTTATCTTACACCCCTATGGGTCTTTCTATCCATTAGATTACTATTTTACATTTCTGCTGTAAAAAGAAATTAACTAATTTAAAAAAGAATTCTCCAGCATAGAAGAGGTTAAACCTTTAGTAAACCCACAATCGTGCTCTGATAGGAGCTTGGGCACGAAAAACATTTTCTAAAGCAAGTTGGAGAAAATATTACCTTAACTAAAAAGTGATGTGATCAGACTTTATATTACCTTAAAAGGGTCATTGGGACTGATCCAGAACTACGCCCGCCGTACTAGGGGTGGGAGGGTAATTAGGCTGGGAGACTGGCGTTTTCTTACTAACGCCGCCGTCCCAGCGTATTTACACTCCCTTACGCCGGCTGAAGTTAGGGTAGCCTTCAGCCGGCGTAAGGGAGTGTAAATACACTCCAACAAGGGGGAGTGTCGGGGCAGAGCAGCGATGTTACGCTGAGCGTTAAAATGCTCAGTGTAACGTCGTAGCTCTGTATCAGCCCCATTATCTGTAAAACCAAAGGGGTGTGTCTTGTGAATAGCTCCACCCATGGGTGTGTCTAGTACGCCGGCTCTTACAAGAAAGGGGCTGTGCCCCCCATTACGAAAGTCATATTTCCGCCGTGAAGGCAGAGATAGACATGGTAATGAGGGGACGGGGCGGGGCAAGCCCCATTCCGATCAGGTATGCGGTAGTAAGGCCGAATACCTGATCTGAAAAGTTAAGGTAGGAAACTGGACATGTAAGTGTCCAGATTTACTACCGAGAGCAGGGAGTGCGGGAGGCGTGCACTCCCCGCTACGAGGACGGCCGTAATGACCTCAGCCCATTATGATCTAAGAGTGGAAATGCGCCTGCACTCAATTACGCCCTCCCCCCGTACATACAGGGCCAGGTATGGACGTCAGCTGAATATTGGTACTGCGCAGTTTCTGCAAGGGGGGGCGGAGTCACCCACCATGCCTACAAGATACTGGTATAGTGTGTGGTACACAGGCTGGTATAGTGTGTGTGTTACGATTGGCCACTGGGGATTGCACCCACAGTGGGGAACCGCAGCGTGGTGTGCTGACTGGAACCCAGGTACTCTCCGGAACCCTCACATACAGTACACACAAGACCAGATATAAAGTAAGGCAAACAGGTTTATTGGTCAAGTACTGAATTCTCTCAATAGTAAGCAGCATATAAATATTACTACCTGCAATATCTGAACTTCCAAATAGGTGAGCACAGAGGTAAGTAATACACCCAGGGAAATACAACAGATATAGTACGAATACTGAGATTAGTGCAATGTGCACTACAGGTCCCAGCAATACAGAGAAAAGTACAGATGGTAAGTACTGAGTGGTAGCAAGATGGTAAACTACCAAACACACTGCAAGATGTTATAACAGCGGAGCAATGCTCTAACGATACACACAGCTAACACACTGGAGAATAATAACACAGTGGCATACAAGGCTGGTGACTAAATACACTGCTAGATGGTACTCGCAGGCTGGATACACACACAGCAAACACACACTGGAGAAGTAACTACACAGTGGAGGATAAGGCTGGTGGCTGAGTAACTGCAGATGACAACAGCAGAATCCTAACCAACGTGGCAGGGCTGGAACACGAACTCACTGCAAGACAGGAGACGCTAACACACGTGGCCAGGTAAACAAACACACTACCGCAAGATGGCACAAGCAGGTACTGTGAAAACCAACGTGGCAATAACACACGATCACTCACTGCAGATGACACAAGCAGGAGGCAATAAGCAACTGTGGTAGATGACACACACACGCCTGAACAGTCGGGGCAATGCAGGATGGTATGCACGCAACACTCAAACCAGCAAGTGGAATGGAGACCGGACCTGTCCAGGACAGAGGCCGCCGGCGAGAGCAGCAAGCCACTCACGCTGCGCACCTTACCACACAGAGGGTACAACAGACAACGAAGAGAGGTATAACCAGGCAAGGGGTAACACTGGGAAACAGGGTAGCAAGAGCAAAAAGCACTTATCAGGCACACGATGTCAGCGAGCATAAAGCAAGGACCAGACGCTATAACCGACGGTGTGCAGATCCCAGCAGCAGCTATTTAAAGAACCCTCCTCCAATCAGTGAGGAGGGCCTGACACACCTCCAGAGCTAATAGCTGCAGCTGGGAATGTGCAGCTAGCTGCACAGCTAGCAATGGCAGATACATAGCAGTAAAATAGGCAGGCATAAAATGAATAGAACAGTAAAATAACAGAACAGAAATACAGACATGTTAACGGAGTGTAACAGTGTGGAGCACATGGACTGATATATTGTGTTGGGCACAGGCTGGCATATTGTGTTGGGCACAGGCTGGCATATTGTGTTGGGCACAGGCTGGCATATTGTTTTGGGCACAGACTGGCATATTGTTTTGGGCATAGGCTGGCATATTGTGTTGGGCACAGGCTGGGGTATATAGTATTAGCTGGGTATTATATACTGGTCACCTGGGCAATATAATTCTTTGGGCAGTCATTTGCAGCCATTCTTGTACAATGTGCAATATGTTCTAGTAAATTGCTTTATAATATTACATTTATTATGATATGATTATTGTTATTACTATTCTATAACTACATGCCCACAGCACTCAGGGTATGATTGGTCTCCTCCATTAGTCATGTGTGTGTGTGTGTCTCCACAGCTATGTGCAGTGCCGTGTCCTTGGGTGCTGAATGATAAGGTTGCCAGCTATTCAATACCCTGGTGCTGCAGTAACGTGACTTACAATATGCCCTCCAGCGGGTAGGGAAGTCCTGGGCTCTGCTCTCATTAATGCCAAGTTTCTTATTATAGACCCATTTCAAAGAAGCTGCGGCAGCGTGAGTGTGTGACAGGTACCCGGGTCATATATCTGTCACAGGTCCGTGTTATACATACAATACGTGTGTTACGTGCAAGCTACAGAGAGGAGCTTTCTCTGAGGTCAATCTATGATGGCTCGGTCTCTGGTTGACAAGGAGGGCACTAGGCATTTGTGCTCCCTGTAGATCCAGGCTGTGGATTCCCTGCATTTGATTGTCATTTAAGAAAGACAGGGAACTACTAGTCCCAGCATGCCTTGAATGCACAGGCAGAACTGATAACTGATAAAGCATGCTGGGAATCGTAGTTTCACAACACCTGGAGAGCCACAGGTTGGCCAGGCCTGTACTAGGAGATCCAAAGGGAAGGCGACTCTTGTCTTCCACATTCCTAATCCTCGCCAGACCAGCCTGGATCACCATATGCTAATGAGGCTCCAGTGGCGACAATCAGCATTTCCGCATGCATCTGGGTCTGTCCGAACACAGATTTGTGTGGAGCATTTAAGGTAGGGTTCTGGACATGTAAGAGGGGAGTGACAGGTAATGCATGCCATGCAGATCCCAGGAGCCAGATTTACTAAACTGTGGGTTTGGAAAAGTGGAGATGTTGCCCATGGCAACCAATCAGATTATTGCTCTCACTTTTCTATTACACACTAGAGAATGTCAGCTAGAATCTGATTGGTTGCTAAGGGCAACATTTCCATTTTCCAAACTCGCAGCTTAGTAAGATGAGGGAGCCAACTGTCACTCACCTAGTGAAATGCCAACTGATATTTAAAAAACTATTAGTCTCTTCAACAAAGGTGGTTACCATAGTCACTGACAGTTGGAAACTGAGGAGCAGAGTATTTTGCACCTAATGGAATGGGTCATGTTGGAGGGTATGGATCTGGATCAGGTCCATGGTTCCACTAGAACCTCAGAGAACGGTCCCATCATTCAGCTACGCCTGAGCGGTTTTTCCATGCTGGATGTAGCCACTCCCCTTACTCATTTCGCCTTCCTCATTACTCATCACGCCAACTACCCAACGACTCGGTAACTCTCCGGGATACATGTCCGTGTCACCGCTGTTTACATTTATACCAATTAATCAGCAATTCATGTTTGTCCAAGCGCCAGCACCGGATCAGCATGGCAGCCTCTTCTAAACCTCTCCCCTTGTGCAAGGATGCCCTTTACTGGCCCAGAAAACAGAAAGAGCGCTGTGTGTTCCAGATAATGTTTACGGCACCGCGGTACGTGTTCTGCAAGCTGATTTGTTCAGTCGGACAATGGGTCCTTTTCATCCCGATGCCGTGTAACGGGACTTATGGTTCAGAACTCTCCAGCACAGAACAATGTCGGAGTATTCCGAGAGAGCTCGATGTTTATAGAATGACATTCCATCAGCCAGCCAGCGTGGGTATCTCACATCAGGAAAGGCAGGATTTATAATAATAAGCAATGTCCATAAATATAACTCATTTCTCAGTTTCTATTCCCAGTTCACTCAGACCATGCAAAGACAAACCACAAGTTTAATCCAAATTAGTTTACTTTATATTACAGACAGGTTATTATACAGACCTCTGTTACAGCTGTGCTTGAGGACTGATCGCAGAGCTGACAGAGTTACGAGATCTTGGGGCCTGATTCAGACTTAAGAAGGAGCTTGAAATTAAGGACCTGATTCACACTTAAGAAGCTTCTTAAAATAAGAACTTAAAGTCACTCCTGGGCTACAACATGGTGATTGCAGGGGAGTCATATTTCATCTGTTGCAAACAGTACTTCTGTTAAGAGGTGATATTTCCCAGCCAAGTCTAAATAACAGTGTGTTAGTAAAGCTGGTCAGTATCTGTGTGCAGTAAGCAATTCAAAGATATATCCCTGCATGCAATGAATACAATTAACTTGACTCCCCCTGAAATCAACATGGTTTAGCCCAGGATTGAGCAGGGATATATCTTTGAAATGCTTACTGCACACAGATACTGACCAGCTTTACTATCACACTGTTATTTAGACTTGGGATAGGAAACATCATCTCTCATCTCTAATACTGTTTGCAACAGATGAAATATGACTCCCCTGCAATCAACATGGTTTAGCCCAGGAGTAATTTTCCTCTCTTAGTGAGGAATTCATAGATCCGTTTTTACGTGGCGTTGCGTGCCTATTATTATGTACGTGCGGATTTGCTAAATATACGCAACTAAGTGGCAAGGCACTCCCCTCGTTCTTAGGGATTTTAGCTGACGTCCGCCTCCATAGGGCCAACTTAACTCTCCATGCGTTTCTTTGTGCGGATTCTTATAAAGTATGTGCGTACTTTGCAAACCCGCCCATACTACCCTATTTACACACCCCCCCCACCCACTTTTCTTAACTTCCTACTTACGGAGTATGCCCCTTCTTACGGATCTCATTAGGCTTGGAGATGAACTCCGTACATAACGGATTTCCATGCACAACATCTGGATTGCGTATGCGCAAATCGCAAAACAACACAAGATATACACACAGCCTGCGTATATTTAGGTACATTCTTAAGTGTGAATTAGGGCCCTAAACTCCGGCTTGGGCGAAGGCAAAAACACGATAGTAAAGAGATCTGACCCTCTACTTTATATTTAAACCCAGTCCTTACTATAAAATCACCATACCTCCCGCCTCTCAGATTCACATTATGCTAAACACCCCATACCGATCCACCTTTGGAAAGCGCTCCATTAATGAAAGCTTGATCTTGCAGATCCAGTTCCGTAATGCATACACACTTGCAAAATGCAGTCTTAGTCCACTATCTGTAAGCAGAAAATGACCCTTTTATGGATTTCTCAATCTGGTTCATTATTATAATAAAGCTATTAGTTTTTGGGGTCTTGTTTGTTGAATGTACTTGCAAATTCATTACATTCAGAAATGTATTGACACTTGTCTGTACTGCAGCCATTTTGTTTTCCTGCTAGCTTTAATCAACTAGGAGGCCATTTTGTTGCTTCCCATTATGTAATGCAACTCATTATATTGTATAATATATAATGTAGTATAATAGAATTCTATAAAATTTTCCAATGGTCAGGTCATGATGGAGGTGTAATGTCTTATATCTGTGTAGCCTGTAATAGAATTGTTAGTATTATGTCCGGTAATGAGGATGTGTCAGAGGGTGTAGTGTTATATATTTGATTCCTGGGGCCAGATTTACTAAGCTGTGTGAATGATGATGCCTATAGCAACCAATCAGATTCTAGCTGACATTTTCTAGTATGTAATAGATAAGTGAGAGCTAGAATCTGATTGGTTACTGTGGACAGCATCTCCTTCTCCCTCATCTGCTGCACCCATAGGCTACATCGCCAGCATAGTTTCCTGGCTTCATCCTCCTACACACAGACCTCTATACCTCACTTACAGCTTGTTCATTGCCTCACACTCCTGTAATATTCCACCAGCTTTATCATATATATCCCATTCCTCTACTATTGCACCTTCTTCCTCATCTGCTGCATCCACAGGTAAATTCCCCAGAACAGTTGTGGTTTATTTTATGTAGGGTAATATTGCTCCTTGTGTATTACTGTTTATTATATTTAATCTGTTTTTGTACATGGTATATTGTTCATCCCTTACAGAGTGCTCCAGTCCTCTTGACAAGTAAAATGACAATAAAATATAACAATAAAATAATAATAATAATGGACCTGATGGATTTACGTGCGCATAAATGAAGTTCCGCACACGAGAGGATAATGTACTCCCATGACTCTCCTCTCTCACATATGGAACGTAAGGGACTTCCGTGATCAGACCTACCTTAAATTTTCTGTGCGGAACGCTGTACATGTAGAATACCTGGTCTTACGGAAAAGCCTGAGCCACCCATGCTGTCAATGTTTAAAGGTTTCCCCACTCCTGAAATGCTCATCATCTAGCGTGCACCAGAATGCTGAATGCACAGAACACAAGAACCGTTCGCGCTGCGTTTTGATTTGCAACAGCGGTTGCCGTACGATCTGATTTTCAGACGCAGGTACAGTCACAAACAGACTGGGATGCTAGGAAGGCCTTCGGTTGCAATCTCCGGTAAGAAAATGTCATTACCGAGAAAGGGACATCCGAAAGTTCCTTTATAGATGTACCTTTTTTGAATACTTACCTTTTTCTATTTTTTTTTATGAATGGGTGAGTATGCCGTTCGGCATACTTTACCCATTCACTTTCGCAATCCGCGATATCCCTCCGCCACAGTAAATTATATGTGCGAGGTAGGGAGGGTTAGGGTCAGGCTGCAGGGGAGGGAGGGTTAGGGTCAGGCTGCAGGGGAGGGAGGGTTAGGGTCAGGCTGCGGGAGAGGGAGATTTAGGGTTAGGCTGCAAGGAAGGGAGGGTTAGGGTAAGAATTAGGGAATGGACTGGGGGACTGTTTTTTAATAATAAGCTCGGTGCTCCGTGGATCGATTACAATGCCTCATCAAGGCATATGCAATCGAAATCCCAGACGGTTCGCAAATGGCTGGGAGAAATCTGAATTTTCTAAATTCAGATTTTCTTTGCGGGGACCCACGCCCGAAGGCCTTGACGGCAAGCTTACACTCTATAGGACATTAATATACGATGGAAGCAAAATGACTTACAAATATTATTCACTGTACATTCTGCAGCTGTTACAGCAACAGATCCCAGCGTATGACTAAGATACGGCCCCTTAAATAAACCAAAACTGCTTTGTCACTGGACAGGCTTCAATGGTAACACAAGGAGATGAATTTAAACCTCCATGTGATGAAAAAAGAGTGCAAATTCTTTCTAGGGTCTAAAAATAAGCACAGAGCAGTTGTGTTACATTTTGCACTAGAAGGGGCTCCCCACTCATAGCTTGTGACTTGTGACATTCAGCTTTAATTAGCAAGAGGGGTGGCTCCCAATTCCTCAGGACTACCAATCCCTCGAAGCACAGAGACACCCATCAGCACCACCTGTACAAAACTAATCTTTGTGTATCTTTGTTTGACCACCTTCTTCACTAGAAAGGGCTCCCCACTCATACAGAAAACATACTTTGAGCCTTGTGACATTCAACCCTTATTAGCGAGAGGGGTGGCTCCAAATTCCTCGGGACTACCAATCCCTCGAAGTGGAAAAGAGACACCCGACCGCACCACCTGTACAACACGAATATTACGTGTATCTCCGTAAGACAAACTGGGCTGTGATATTCTGTTGACAGTGAAAGGTCGCTTTACAACGCGTTTCGAGTTCCGAAGGACAAAGTGTTTACTACTTATTTATAGCCGTTCAATGCACATTCATTAACATAGAAATATAGAATGTGATGGCAGATAAGAGCCAGGTGGTCCATCCAATGTGCCCAAAAAAATAAATAAAAAATACTGACCCAAGACCCTATTTCACACTCAATTTAACTGAAGATTTGGGATATCCTTATTTTTACCCAAACATGTTTAAATTGTTCTGTTTTGTTAGCCTCTGCCACCTCAGATGGGAGGCTATTCCACTTATCAACTACCCTTTCAGTGAAGTCATTTTTCCGCACATTTCCTCTAAACCTCTTTAAACCAATTTATACATGTCGTAGTGAGGCAAAGAAGGAAATATCCCAATTTTCCCAAAGGATCTAGGAACAACCCTGTTGAAACCACAAATAAAGTAAATGGTCATTTAGAACCGGTCGGCGGCTGTTCTGCAGCGGGATTTCGAAATAGGGGCAAATTCTAAAATACTCACAGCCAACAATTAGCTGTCGACTGTGAGTAAATCTAAAATTGGTGTTCGCAGCGGTGAGCGGAGCCCATGCCGTTATTGGTTGCCATCCAAAGAACACCCTTTGTATCGCACGCAGCCCAGGACACTTTTATTAAGGCATCTACAGTACGCACAATGCAATCTTATTTACGTTTGCCACCAAGTAGCTGCCATCTTTACTGATATGCAGGGCCACCACCAGAAATTTTGGGGCCTGGAACACAGTCACTTCACTATGTGATGTCACATAAAGGTGGAGAGCTGCGGACCATTAACAAGCCCTTCCCTGGGCATTGGCCAACTAATATACACAGGGCCGTCATCGG
>WWET01001623.1:48160-68928 GCA_011038615.1 Limnodynastes dumerilii
CATGGTTGCCGACTTTTGGCAGCTTCCCTCCGGGAGATCCCAGAGAGAAGCTTGCGCCGCATGCACGGGCCTCAAGTCACTTGCGGGAGATTTGCTGGCTCTCCCGGGATACCGGGAGTACTGCCCGAATTTCGGGAGTCTCCCGGACATTCCGGGAGAGTCGGCAACCCTGGACTACATTCCTATAAGCCCCATTGTTGATCTGGCCCTGTAAGTCAGCTTTGTGTAGGGCCTGCACATGTGCTGTAAATAAACATCGCAGTAGATCAGACTCTGCAAGCGGCCCTGGCAACCCCCCATGTGTACGAGATAGGCCTGGTGGCTGTGCTTAGGCATTTAAATCCTGGGCTTAGCCCTTATGTACAATCCTGTTTCCTGAATATTTAAGGGAGGGTCCAGGGTACGCATCCACCATCCGCACGTAGAACACAAGCGGGACCAGCTCGAGTGGTGTCCAGACCTGAATCAGGCGAGATTGCATGAGCATCCTTTCTGAGCATGCAAAGTGCGATGTTACGCTACGCGAGCTGATGTGCGCTCCCCTCTCTCTTCCTGACAATAGAGCTACCCAGAGTGTGAGTGATTTGAGCAGCTTTACCTAAGCTGAGTATTAAACCAACATTATGGGGCCAGATTTACTAAGCTGTGGGAAAGGAAAAGTGGAGATAATGCCCGCAGCAACCAATCAGATTCTAGCTCTCACTTTCCTATAACATACTAGAGAATGTCAGCTACAATCTGATTGGTTGCTATGGTCAACATCTCAACTTATTTTTAACCACAGCAGCTCTTCGTTCTATCAGACGATCGGGTCGTGATTTGTAGCTATTATTGCGGCATAAAGCTCTGGTATTCAAAGTGCCCGTCTGACAACAACTTAAGAGGGATTTCATTTATTTTATTTTCTCCTCTCGATTGATCATTCAGCTCCTTTGAACTGCACAGCTGTCGCCCTCAATGGGCCCAAGGATCTGCCGTGATTAGTGTCTGATAATGGAAAAAGAAGCCCAGGCATTGTACTGGGAGCTGTTCAAGCCTAATCTATTCTGTATTTCTCAACTCTCTTCATTCTTTCCCTGGCCGGCGGGTAACCATAGTGAAAGCTGGCGAGTGGAGGAAGAAATGCGGCCAAACCTGACGCCATTATCCCTCTTGTGAGCGCTGGAAGAGCGGATTTACATGTAAATGAGGGGGAAGCATCCCGAATCTCTATAGCGGTACATGTTTTGTAATGGCTGAATATGCAGATGAATTGCGTTAGTCTTGCAGAACATACCTGGGGCCAAGTGGAGATGTTACCTATAGCAACCAATCAGATTCTAGCTCTCACTTTCCTATTACACACTAGAGAATGTCAGCTACAATCTGATTGGTTGCTATGGTCAACATCTCCACTTTTCCAAAACCGCAGCTTACCCCTGGTAATAACAAGTAACAGGCAGGCCCAGCGACAGGGGGGGACAAGGGGTGGGACAGTTGTGACAACAGGGGGGGGGCAAGGGGTGGGACAGTTGTGACAGGCCCCAAGGTTCAGAAGGACCCCTGTAATACACTATTGAGAAAGGATAGGGCCCCAAATACATAATGGTACTGAGCCCCAAGATTTCTCTTGCCAGGCCTGGTAACAGGAGACAGACCCATAGGTCAGGGGGTCTGGGCCTCCCTATATCACGGTGTCTTATAGGTGAAGGAGGTCTCTCTTGGTTTCAGCTAACACCCTCCTGAATGGGCAACGTGACCAAGGCCGGCAACAGCAATTATGGGGGCACAGGATTTGTGACCCTTTGTGATGCGTTTGAAGTGTCACATCCTAACACAAGGGAGTGAAATAGGCTGTGGAAGGTCGACTCCTGGAGTTAGACATGACCTGGGCTGGTGTAAATGTTGTGATGTAATCAGCCCTTTGTTACGTCTGTGATTGGCTCTGTATCAGGGGGCACTTGCTTGTGCCCCGTCCCTTACTGAACATTGACTACATCTCTCCACCCCTTTCAATCCCTCAACATGCCCCCTCAGAACACAAGCCACTGAAGTGCTAGGTGTGCTCAGATCTGATTGGCTCGTGACCGCACACTCTTCGGTTCTGAGCAGGTGCAGTAGAGAATCACGCAAAGAGATGTCATGTCAGCTGGCGGACACTCACCCTGGGATCTGGCCCAGTGAGTGGGTAATTCAGATTAATTATATACTATTATTTATTTATCTGGTAACTGTTGCATTGAAGACACTATAGTTTGGCAGGCCTGGCTTTGAAAACATGGTCAATGTTATGGTGAGAGGAAATAGTGCACTTTACGTTGTGAATACACCCCATGAGGGTCACCTTTTATCACACATCGGGTCCGATTTATTTACGTTTGCGCAGTACATTAGACAGGAAAAAGCTGACGGTGTGCTTTTTCCTATTTTTTACAGTAGCATATTTTTATGCGTACCTCTATAAGGGGCGAATAAAAATCCCCCACCCCAAAAAAAAATTCACACAATTAGCTTTGCACCGCACGTGAGTGTCCCCAATTTCATGATAGGATAATCCTGGGGCCAGATTTACTAAGCTGCAGGTTTGAAAAGTGGAGATGCTGCTCATAGCAACCAATCAGATTCTAGCTCTCACATTCCAATTACATACTGGAGAGTGTCAGCTAGAATCTGATTGGTTGCTATGGGCAAAATCTCCACTTTGCTAAACCCGCAGCTTAGTAAATCTGGCCCCAGGAATAGGCTTTGCCAGGTCCCAGTTTTGCCTCTATTGCTGGAGTATTAATTTCACACCATGTAGAGGGTCGAAGGTTACCTATGCCAGGGATAAGCAATATCCAATGATCATCGTAATGGTGACAGCAGCAGGAGGTGATTAAGCTGATATGGCAGGAGGCTGTAGCCCACGTGCCATTAATTGAGGACGAAGCTGTGAAATAAAAGGAAAGACACAGACTAAAGAGTTATACACACCTCCCAACTCTCCTAATTCCAGCGGGACAATCCCCATTTCGGGCCACATTTTGGTTTGTCCCAATAAGATGACTTTCTTTTTTTTTCCTCTTCTATGTTGATTTTGTGTATGGCTTCCAAAGGGGTGGGGTTTATTGTGAAATGGGCGAGATTTGAGTGGGATCAGGGGCTGCATTTGGGCGCTGCTTATTTGTCCAATATTCCCTATTAAAAATGTTGAGAGGTATGGTTATATAGGGGAAGGAGCAGGGTCCACAGCAGCACAGAGGGTATCAGGAGTTGAGTGATGTGATAGTGAGGGAGGGTACATGTGACAGGGACAGTGATAGGATATGAGGAGGAGAATGGAGGCAGCAGGAAGACACAGACTGAGAGTTATATAGGGGAAGGAGCAGGGTCCCCAGCAGCACAGAGTATATCAGGAGTTGAGGATGGACAGGTTACATGTGACAGGGACAATGACATAATGGGATGGATCCAGACCTTGTTAAGTGCATGAACTTAGTTACACCTGGGCTAAACCATGTTGATTTCAGGGGAGTCATATTTCATCTGCTGCAAACAGTATTAGAGATGAGAGGTGATGTTTCCTATCCCAAGTCTAAATAACAGTGTAATAGTAAAGCTGGTCAGTATCTGTGTGCAGTAAGCAATTTAAAGATATATCCCTGCATGCAAAGTATACAATTAACTTGACTCCCCCTGAATTCAACATGGTTTAGCCCAGGTGTAACTAAGTTAATGCACTTAACAAGGTCTGGATCCAGCCCAATGTGAGGAGGGGGATAGATGCAACAGGAAATACCAGACAAAGCATGCTGGGAGTTGTAGTTTCACAGCCCCTGCAGAGTCACAGGTTGGCTTGGACTGTTCCAGTAAAATCATTGCACACAAAAGTAAATAAATAAAAGCAGAATAGATCGATCAAACAATGACTATTTTTTATTTATGAAGCCACAAAGCAACATGGTTCTGGTTTTACAATCCATCTACAACCCGTCTGGCCGTATCTCAGACGTATAAAGCTAAGTAGACATCGCACATTCATTGTTCCGTGGGCGCAGTATCTGTGACAGTCTTACAGATACCACAAGGCACATAAGTGGTAGCCACACTTGGAAGCTAGTGTATGAAACAAGACAGGTGTCATCTATGACATAACAACATGCCTGTGTCAGCGTTGGTAACAAAAATCAAATACTATAAAAAAAAATAGCTGCTGTATATAATTAAGGTGACTGCAAAATGGTGCAGGTAGAAGGCACAAGGTCTAACTAACTGCAACCAATCAAATCAGCTTTTATTAAACCAATGCCTCTAAGGGACTGATTTTTGATTGGCTGCTGCAAGTGTCAATACATTTTTTTTTTGATCATTCTGTTGCTACATAAAAGTCAATATAGATTTTTGATTAGAAAAAGATTAGAAAGTCGAAAGAAAGACATTTTTGTAACAAAAGATTTATATCGTCGTATGATTTTGTCAGACCCTCTTACATGACCCATTCCATTAGGTACAATTTAATCTGCTTCTGAGCTTCAAACTGCCAGTTACTATGGTAGCCACCTTTATTTAACAAAAGGTTTTTTCAAATATCAGTTAATTAATTAAAACCAGGTAAATGTGACAGGTGGAAGCTCAGGAGTGGAGTATTTTTTACCAAATGGAAGGGGTCATGTTGGAGGGTATATTTTGTATAACTTCATATTGATCACCCTGGTTGGTGGCAAAAAGACAGCCCAGTTCTCCATTAATTTCTACCCCTCCTCTCCTTTGTGGTTTGTGGAGTCCCTGTGAAATATCTACATTTGGGTTGTTCTAAGCTGAAGATTTTTGGGTGCTTCAAAACATTAAAGCGGACCACACCCTACATATTGGCTGAACATTCTGATTAATGCATGGCGTTATAAGAACCATTTTGTCAGAACACCAACAAAATTAGTTATGGCCTAAACTGGGGCATCGTATAGTATGTAGCCAACTTTAGAGACAACTTGTAAATTATGGCTGCACAGGAAACAGAATAAAGGTTATAAATAAAAGTTTTAGGTGTTTTATCTCCATATTTTCCCATAGCTAAATACTGTATATATGTTGTGTTTAAATACATCACATATGTAAAGAACAACAGCAGATACACAAAGAAGGTGGCCATTTTGTTTCCTAAAATATATCAAGGATTGTAACCAGGTACAGGAGGGGGCATTTTTCAGAGTCAGAGGTGTATTAGAACACAGGACATGTGTATAAAATAGAGGGTTGTGGGTTTAGAGGAAATGTGCAGAAAAATAACTTCACTGAAGGTTGATGAGCAAAATAGACTCCTAGTGACTTTCTATGATTCTATGATTCTATGTTTAACCGTTATTCAATAAAGTAGCTAGACACTGGGAACCCTTGAAATCATAGTATCTATTATGAGCCATGTATTCATAAATATTTATTTAGGCAACAAAATGGCTCAATCCGCTAAATGAAAACTGCTATTTAAAGCATTCACATTATTATTGTGTGTGGGTTTTCACTTTAATATAATAAATTAAACAAAAATATGAGTGTGAATAGTTGCTGGAAGCACAAAAGTGATAAGCCAATGCGTGCCAGTAATTTCTCATATACTGTATAACAGAGGCAATGCACCATGCAATACACATAATTAAACAAATAAAAATGCAATACTCAGTAAATCATTGGTAGAACAAATACAGAGATGTATATTTCAAGGTGCATAATAAAATCTCAGATTCTCTAAATTAAAAACCTGAGTTGAATTACTGCTTACTCAATGCACACAAGAACTGATATATGAAAATGTGTTATATGCCATAGGTTCCTTATGGTGATATTGGTTCATTGTCTGGTCAAAATGTTGGAGTATTCATAAACGGTGTCCATCTCTTAATCTCCGTTCCCCTTAATTAGGTAAAATGTTCCAGTTCTCCTTTCTATCATTATAAAAATTGCTGGCACCTGGTAAGGACACTTAAGGTAATTTCAACCCTCCATTGTCAGTATGTCCAACAATGCTGTCATGACTTTATAATAAATAAAGTTTTTGTTGTTTTACAACAGGAACATTTAATCCAATTAGTCCTCAGATGACCATGAATCTTCTCTTTCCTGGTTATATTTTAAGCTCATCGTGTCTTGGTGTGTGTCATTGGCTTCCTGGTTTTTGTTGGTGTCAACTGTAATATCTTCATTCACCAGTGAGGACTTTATTTGAGAGAGGTCATACAAGTCATTATCATTAAGGGATGGACTTATCACTTTATTAGTATAGTTATATTTTGTAGCAGCAGTATCATCATATTCAACAGCAGCATGGATGACGTTTGTCATTTCCGTGGCTCCATATAACTGGCTTCCTTCTCTGTTCTCTTGTGTATCAGCTAAAGATTGGAGGAGACCCTGAATTTTTTCTTCTGCAAATTTAGTTATTGAATCTTTTGTACTATCCTGGCTTTGTGGATTTACAATATCTCCTTCCAACCTTACAATAGTCTTATGTTCAGAAATCACTATTTTGCGGTTTTCGTTGGTTGAGTGTCCATTGAACATATGGTCTTCAAAATTGAGTGTGGCCTGTACAGTGGTGTGTTTGTGTAGCCCATTCACTGTGTTTGTCTTGTCTTCTTGATGTTCTCCTATCTCTGAAACCCAGCTTGAATCAAAAGCATAATTGCTGTTTTTACTTACAATGTTTTTCTCGTCATCCGATGACTGTGTCTGTAATCCTTGAGAGAGCATGGAATAAAGAACCTGTTGGGATGTTGTGTCGCTTTCATATGTCTTTGTAATCTCCGCATGTTCATCTCTTTCAAGTTCTTCAGAACTTTCTGTAACTGTCTCACTGACATTACTGTCATCAGCAATTCTATTATCTTTCTCTACTGTCTCAAGGTTGTAGCTGATGGTGGTCACATTTGGTGAGCTGTCTTCAGAAGATATGGTTTCATCACTTTCTGAACTGCCATGTCTTTCATCGAATTCAGTATTGTCCAAAGTTGTTGTGTATTGTATTTCAGATTTCACACTAACGATGTCGGTGTGTGTCTGTGAACTGAGATGATCAACTTTGACTTCATGGTAGGACTCAATTACAACTTCTCTAAGTTTTAAATCATATTCTTCACTTTCATGCTGGTCATCCTTGATTCCTTCATCACCATTCAGTCGTATTTCCTGTTTTAATTTAAGGTCATCTGTGACGTTGTCTGTTTGGTCCGTAATAAATTCTTCTTTTTCTATTGTATGTTTGTTGTCTTCTGCACAGGTCACATTTTCTGTCAGTACTGTGGTTGTGGCATCAGCTGTACTCGTTGTCTCAGCATCCACAGAGGTAATTATTTCTGTCTGACAGTGTTGAACCAATTCAATGTCTTCACCTTTATGTTCATTAGTAGCTTCATCAACAGTTAAACCACATTCTTCATGTTTTGGTTCCTGGTCTTCTTCCAAGCTCTCAAATAATTCAGATTCCTCACTAACGATGTTGGTGTGTGCATGTGTACTGATATCTTCGGCCTTTACTTCATGATATGACTCAATGACATGTTCTTTCTCATTAGAATCTTCTCTAAGTTCTAATTCATATTCTTCATTTTCATGAAGATCATCCTCGACTCCTTCAGCTTCTCTGTTGTCTTCTGAACATTCCACATTTTCTGTCAGTACTGTGGTTGTGGCTTCAGCTGTATTTGTTGTCTCAGCATTCACAGAGGTCATTATTTCTGGTGTAGAAACCAATTCAATGTCTTCAACTTTATGTTCATTAGCAGCTTCGTCCACAGTTAAACCACATTCTACATGTTTTGGTTCCTGGCCTTCTAAGAAGCTCTCAATTATATCAAATTCCTCACTAACACTGTCAGTGTGTGCATGTGTACTGATATCTTCAGCTTTTACATCATGATATGACTCAATGACATGTTCTTTCTCATTAGGATCTTCTCTAGGTTCTAATTCATATTCTTCACTTTCATGAAGATCATCCTTGACTTCTTCAGCTTCTGAACATTCCACATTTTCTGTCAGTACTGTGGTTGTGGCTTCAGCTGTATTTGTTGTCTCAGCATCCACAGAGGTCATTATTTCTGTCTGACAGTGTTCTGGTGTAGGAACCAATTCAATGTGTTCAGTCAGATCTTTCTGTTCATTAGTAGCTTCATCAACAGTTAAACCACATTCTTCAAGTTCTGGATTCTGGTTTTCTACCAAGCTCTCAAATATTTCAGTTTCCTCACTAACGATGTTGTGTGCATGTGTACTGATATTATCAGCCTTTACTTCATGGTAGGACTCAATCACATGTTCTTTCTCATTAGGAACTTCACTTTCATGAAGATCATCCTTGATTCCTTCAGTATCCTTATTGTCTTCTGAAAGTTCCACATTTTCTGTCAGTACTGTGGTTGTCTCTTCAGCTGTATTTATTGTCTTAGCATCCACAGAGGTAATTATTTCTGTCTGACAGTGTTCTGGTGTAGGAACCAATTCAATGTCTTCAACTTTAAGTTCATTAGTAGCTTCATCAACAGTTAAACCACATTCTTCAAGTTCTGGCTTCTGGTCTTCAACCAAGCTCTCAAATATTTCAGATTCCTCGCTAACAAAGTCATTGTGTGCATGTGTACTGATATTATCAGCCTTTAATTCATGGTATGACTCAATGATATGTTCTTTCTCATTAAGAACATCACTTTCATGAAGATCATCCTTGATTCCTTCAGTTTCCTTGTTGGTTTCTGCACAGGTCACATTTTCTGTCAGTACTGTTGTTGTGACTTCAGCTACAGTTGTCTCAGCATCCACAGGGGTAATTATTTCTGTCTGACAGTGTTCTGGTGTAGGAACCAATTCAATGTCTTCAACCTTTTGTTCATTAGTAGCGTCATTCACAGTTAAACCACAATCTTCAGGTTCTTGTGCCTGGTCTTCAACCAAGCTCTCAAATATTTCAGATTCCTCATTAACACTGTCGGGATGTGCATGTGTACTGACATTATCAGCCTTTACTTCATGACATGACTCAATTACATGTTCTTTCTCATTAGGAACTTCTCTAAGTTCTACATCATATTCTTCACTTTCATTAAGATCATCCTTGACTTCTTCAGTTTCCTTGTTGTCCTCTGCACAGGTCACATTTTCTGTCAGTACTGTGGTTGTGGCTTCAGCTACAGTTGTTGTCTCAGCATCCACATAGGTAATTATTTCTGTCTGACAGTGTTCTGGTGTAGGAATTAATTCAATGTCTTCAGTCAGAACTTTATGTTCATTAGTAGCTTCGTCAACAATTAAACCACATTCTTCAAGTTTTGGTTCCTGGTCTTCTACAAAGCTCTCAAATATTTCAGATTCCACACTAGCAAAGTCATTGTGTGCGTATGTACTAATATTATCAGCCTTTACTTCATGAAATGACTCAATAACATGTTCTGTCTCATTAGGAATTTCACTTTCATGAAGATCATCCTGGATTCCTTCAGCTTCTCTGTTGCCTTCTGAACATTCCACATTCTCTTTCAGTACTGTGGTTGTCTCTTCAGCTGCAGTTGTTGTCTCAGCATCCACAGAGGTAATTATTTCTGTCTGACAGTGTTCTGGTGTAGGAACCAATTCAATGTCTTCAGTCAGAACTTTATGTTCATTAGTAGTTTCATCAACAGTTAAACCACATTCTTCATGTTTTGGTTCCTGGTCTTCTACAAAGATCTCAAATTTTTCAGATTCCACACTAGCAAAGTCATTGTGTGCGTGTGTACTAATATTATCAGCCTTTACTTCATGAAATGACTCAATAACATGTTCTGTCTCATTAGGAATTTCACTTTCATGAAGATCATCCTGGATTCCTTCAGCTTCTCTGTTGTCTTCTGAACATTCCACATTTTCTGTCAGTACTGTGGTTGTGGCTTCAGCTGCAGTTGTTGTCTCAGCATCCACAGAGGTAATTATTTCTGTCTGACAGTGTTCTGGTGTAGGAACCAATTCAATGTCTACACCTTTATGTTCATTAGTAGCTTCATCAACAGTTAAACCACATTCTTCAAGCTCTGGCTTCTGGTTTTCTACCAAGCTCTCAATTATTTCAGATTCCTCGCTAATGATGTCGGTGTGTGCGTGTGTACTGATATAATCAGCCTTTACTTCATGATATGACTCAATGACATGTTCTTTCTCATTAGGATCTTCTCTAAGCTCTAAATCATATTTTTCACTTTCATGAAGATCATCCTTGACTCCTTCAGCTTCACTGTTGTCTTCTAAGCATTCCACATTCTCTGTCAGTACTGTGGTTGTGGCTTCAGCTGCAGTTGTCTCAGCATCCACAGAGGTAATTATTTCTGTCTGACAGTGTTCTGGTGTAGGAACCAATTCACTGTCTTCACCTTTATATTCATTAGTAGCTTCATCCACAGCTAAAGCACATTCTTCAGGTTCTGGTGCCTGGTCTTCTACCAAGCTCTCAAATATTTCTGAGTGGTCAGGTAATGGCGTCATTTCCAGCAAAATTTGCTCCACCTGGTAATCTTTATTTGTATTCAAAGCACTCTGCTGTGAAGGAATTATGATCTCGTCTTGTGAGTTGAAGGAATCCTCAGATTCAGAGGTTTCTGGTTCTTGCTTTTCTTCCTCAACCTTGCATTCTGTATCAGCATGATCTTTTGGTATTGCAGTTTGTATATCATGATATTCTTGTGCAATATTGCATGGTTCATCCTCTTTGCTTAAACTCAGAGGCTTGTTCTCTTCTGTGACTTGTGATGATTGTAGTTCCAAACTACTATCTAACACCTGGTCGGTTTGAGCTTCCTCCAGTTTGTACCCAGGATCTTGAGACTCTGTAACATCCTCTTGTGGATTGTCCGCCAACTCATCAAATTCGTCATCAAGGCTTGGCAATGGTGTTGTGTCTGGTAGAGTTTGCTCTAACTGATAATCTTTACTAATCTCAAATTCTTCACTTTTTGAGTAAATTGAGATATCTTGTGAATCCAGTGATTCATCAGATCTGGAGTTTCCCTCAGTCAGATTGCTAGATTCTGGAATTTCTTCAAGCTCCCTCTGCTGTTCGGTGGTTCTTTCATACTCTGATATCTCAGATGGTTTCTCATATAACAGTTCTGGTGTTTTTACATATTCAACAAAGATTTCTTCACACTCCTTTCCAAGCTGATCTTTAGTCTGTTCCACCTTGTCTTCATCATACTCCTGTTCTACATGTTTAGTTTGGCTGAATGAATAATCTTGTTCTGTGGGAAGGCCTTGACTTGTATCTTCAACATTTCCTTCCTCTATGTTCATCTGTTTTTGTTCTTTTTCTGCAATGTCTACTTCTCCACTTGATTCTGTACTTTCCATACACAACTCCTCACTCTGTTCCTGTTGATTGGGCACAATCGCTTCATCATTATCGGTTGAGAAGCGAAGGTTATTTTGAATAATATTCAATGAGAAGACCATATTTTGCTCAACATCATGCTCTTTTTGGTCTGTGTGGTTGCTCTCGGGATATTCAAAGGATGCAGTATATTCTTCTACCGTGGAAACTGCTTCATAATCACCCTTTACTGTGCCTGAGTCATCTTCTTTTTCCTGCGGAAAGCTTATTTTGGTTTCTGTATCACCGAGATGGTCATTATCAGTTTCTGGTTCTTCCACATCATGACTTTCGAGTTTCACCTCTGTCTTATTTTCTGGTAAGTCTTTTTCTTGTTCAGAAGATTCTTCTGTCTTAGAAACTTTTTGACTCTTTTCACCTGTTTGGTTAAAGTCTTCCTTCTCCTGGGAAAAGTTAATTTTGGCTTCAGCAGCATTCAGATTGTCATTATCCGCTTCGGTCACCTGCTCACCATGGTCCACCTTATGGCTTTCCAGTTCATCCTCTGGGTTAATGCAAGCTTCAGAATAACTTTGAATGACTGGTTCATTCTCCCTGAGCTGAGTGTTATCACTTCCAATACAATTTTCCTCTGCAACGTTTCCTGGTACAGGACTTTGAGATCCAGGCCTTGTCAACCCTTGACTATCTTCTTCAGAAAGATCATTTTCTGAATGCTTGAACTCAATATTCTCAAATGCAACAGACATCTCTGTTGAGTAAACTGCTTCATCATTTTCTTGACATGTTTCTTTTTCACCACCTGATTGGTTTAAATTTTCACTTTCTTGTTGGTCATGTTCTGGTTCGTGTTTTTCATTAACTGATTTTTGAATGTCTGGTTCAGGCTCATTAAATTGTGTGATGTTTTCCATGTGATTCTTCTCTTCATCATTTTCAGGTAACTGAGTTTCTTGTAGGGTGCTTGTTGGTACAAATTCATGTTCATGTTTTTCACCATTTGGTTCAGGTTCTCCTTGAAGTGGTTGCACTATCACCTCATTGTCAGTCAGTTCCCTGGACTCAACAAGAGAATCTAATGTCGAAGCAACTTCCTCATTTTTGTTACTTATTTCTGCTCCCTCTTCAGATTCATACTCAGATCTCTCTGTAATCTCATCTACACCAGCTTCAATTGCCTCAATTTTCTGTTGCAATTCAAGGTCAGTTGACAACCTGTGCTCTTCATCCTTATCTGGTATAGTACTAATTTCTTGTAATATATCTTGTTTTTCAGCAAATACCTGATAAGTGGCATCCCCGTTACTCATACAAGTGTTTCCTTCATCTGGTAAGCTTATATTGTTCTGTTCAGAATCACTTAACTCAACACTTTTCTGTTCTCCCTCTTTCAACTCCTGGGTATCTGCAATATCCAATGATTGGATGACTTTCTCTTTTCCATTATCCTCTTGTGCATATTCATCAGAATTCTTTTCAGAAATAAATTCTTCTTTATTGTCATCAAATGTCAGGCCCTGATCATTAACATTCAACTGTTGTGTGCTTTCTACTGTAACAATGATTATTTCCTTTGTCACTTGTTCATCGGAAGCATAATTGTTTTGTTCTAAGCCACTGAGCTCAAATTTCTTCTGTTCTTCTTGGTTCTGTAGCTCAAAATCCTCAAATTCTTGGTTGGTGTCTTGATAAACATCATTTAACTGGTTTGCAACTGCTGGATCCTCAATCAATTCAACAATCTTCTGTTCCTCCTGATTATCAATAAGAATATCATTTTCATTGACTGGTAACTGCATACTATCTTGCTTCAGGGCATCTAAACTGTAAAACTGTTGTCCTACTGTCACTTCATCTTCCAGATTATTTACTGTTTCCACATTTTTTAAGGTGAGGTCTTCTTGGCCTTCACTATAATTTATTTGATTAATATTTTTTGCGTGCTTTAGGTTATAAGTGTACTGTTCTGTATCAGAAAGTTTAATACCTTGATCAAGATATGGGCTATCCAATTTACCATCAGACCATGAGTCTACAGTGTGATCACTTGGACCATCAAAAATGTTTTCATCTTGTCCGATGTATTGTTTGGCATTCTCAAGATCACTAAGTTCTTGACTAACTTCCTCTGTATCTTTCTCAGAGTTCTCAAGTTTTTGATTATTCAGTTCAGAAATGTTTTGTTCTTGGATTTCTTTTGCGATGTGTTCTGTATTATCAAAAAACTTTTGGGTGGTCTCCTTTAGAGCACTTAACTCATGAACCGTTTGAACTACTGTTACTTCTTTATCTGGAATGTCACCTTCAGGTTCATTGTCTTTTAAACTGGAAGTATCCTCTTCTACATGGCTTATCTTGGCATCTTGACTGAGTTGTGAAATTACCTTTTCTTTGTTTGAATACTGATTTGTGTTCTCTGTATCAACATCAAGTTCTTTGTGACTGGAATAATCAATTCCATGGTCTGAAACATCATCAGAGGTGGCTTTTTCTAGGTCAACTGTAGTGGTAGATGCGTTTTCTAGTTCCTTTATCTGTGATGAAATCACTAAGTCATCTTCTGTTACAGACGAATTTGGTTCTGTAAAATATAGATCCTCTGTATCTCTCTCAGAGTCTTCACTCTTTTGATTATTCAGTTCAGAAATGTTCTGTTCTTCTTGGATTTGTGTTGTGATGTCTTCTGTATTATCAAAGAACTGGTGGGTGGTCTCCTTTAGAGCACTTACCTTGTGAACCGTCTGAACTACTGTTACTTCATCTTGAATGTCAATTTCAGATTTAATGTCTTTTAAATTGGTAGTATCCTTTTCTACATGGCTTATCTTGGCATTTTCACTGAGTTGCAAAATTTCCTCTCCTTTGTTTGACCACTGATTTGGGTTCTCTGTATCAACATCAAGTTTCTTGTGACTGGAATAATCAATTCCATGGTCTTGAACATCATCAGAGGTGGCTTTTTCTAGGTCAGCTGAAGTGGTAGATGTGTTTCTTATTTCATTTATCTGTGATGCAATCACTAAGTCCTCTTCCGTTACGGAAGAATTTGGTTCTGTAAAATCTAGATCCTCTGTATCTCTCTCAGAGTCTTCAATTTTTTGCTTATTCAATTCAGAAAAGTTTTGTTCTTCTTTGATTTCTGTTGTGATGTCTTCTGTATTATCAAAAAACTGATTGGTGGTATTCTTTAAAGCACTTAGCTCGTGAACCGTCTGAACTACTGTTACTTCTTTATCTTGAATGTCAATTTCAGGTTCAATGTCTTTTAAATTTAAAGTATCCTTTTCTACATGGCTTATCTCGCCATCTTGACTGAGTTGCAAAATTTCTTCTTCTTTGTTTGACCACTGATTTGGGGTTACTGTGTTAACCTCATGTTCTTTGTGACTGGAATAATCAATTCTATGGTCTAAAACACCATCAGAGGTGACTTTTGCTAGGTCAACTGAAGTGGTAGATGTGTTTTCTTGTTCCTTTATCTGTGATGAAATCACTATGTTGTCTTCTGTTAAAGATGAATGTGGTTCTGTCACATCTAGCTCCTCAGCATTCTTCGTTATGGTGGTCTCCACATTTTGGTATCCTTGAGCTTCTACTCTTTCCTGTGTCTCAAAACACACTTTCTGACAACTCACAATTGCTCTCATCACCTCACATTTGTCAGTAATATGTTCCGTAAAAACATTTTCAAAACCTGGGCTGCTGATGTCCTTTGGTGGAACGTCTAGATCACTCTTGTGTTCATGAGGTCTCTCAAAGAACTGGACATCCTGCACTTTATCCTCACTCTTCAGAGAATCCAATTGATTCTCCAACTCAAAATCTGAGATGTCCTGAGTGGGTTCTGTTAATGTGTCCAAGGAGGACTCCACAAGGTTTGTCTTTAACTGAGCATTTACAATTTCCAGTTGTTCAGGTAGTAGAAAATCACTGAGGGTGTAAGTTTTTTCAGATTTTGTATCTATTTCATTGTAAATATTTTTGTTTGAAACAGGATGGACTATTGTTCCCTTCCTTGTGGTCTCCTCTGTAACAGTTTTTGATGAATCTCTATTATATGTCCGATTAATGGTTTCTACTTTAGTCTTCCTGGAAATGTCTACACCTGGAGTATGCCTCTCGAAGCTTCTCTCTACAGTAGGTAATGGTGTCTTCGTAGAAGACCCTTTGGCATATTTGAGACTTTGAGACTGAAGCATAGAGCTTACTTTCTGGAACTCTTTGGTAATAGGACTCATCCTACTGGAGAATGAGGTACTTTTCACATTTAGGTAGCGGTTTGGGGTTGATGCCTCTGGACTCTGTCTTTTGTTGCCCTTCAGTCGGCTTTCCCTATGTTCAGGCTGCTTATTTTTGAATGTTTTCTGGTCCAGCCAGGAATCTATAATATGAGGCATAAAACAGATGCAAAAATGAACGGGGATCTCAAAAGTAGAAACAACCTAACAACATGATAACAAATATATTGACAAATCTATTCAGTTACATGTGGGCAAGGAAAGGTTTTTTTTTATACACATTGAGCCGTATTCACACCTAAGAAGTTTCTGCTTCTTAGGTACGTAAATTTGCAAAATGACCTACCACGTATGCGTAGTAGGTCATTTACACAATCTACGTACCAGTTAGGTCTATAAAGACCGCATGGGGTAGTTTAGTTAGAAAGAGGCAGTGTAACGGTAGAAGTGGGAGGGATTTAGATTAGCCGGGAAGAGTGGGGGGGAGGCGGGTAGAGGCATTGTCCATGCGGAGTTTCCTTTTTAAGAAGGAAACTCTGCACAGTAAGATAAGGTAGCCCTATGGCACTCGCAAGTGCCATAAGGTACGTAAAAACAAGGGGCGGGTTAGGATCTGTCTGCACCTAACTCACTCTTAGGTGTGAATATGGCCCATTGTGTCTGATCCTCATTTAATAACATTAAGGGGACTTACCTAATCCTCTTGCTAAGTCCTCTAAAAGTAACATTGGCGCAGATGTTACATTGACAGATCTCCTAATGTACGGAACTCAGTTCTATATGCTAGAAGATCCGTATGGGGGGAGGGAGGCACCTGACTTCTGCCAGACAGGTGAGTGGGCCCACCCCCCGCTATTTTAAAAAAGAATTTCACATCAAAATGCAGCATCAGTTGCGTTCCGATGCAGAATTCCTTGTACTGCACATTCGCAGTATGAACGCAACCAGACTTACACAGAAGTTACCTGCGTTACACTTGCATTACTAATTCTGGAATCGGCCCAGTGAGAAAATTGGGGCAGGGACCGATGTGAATGTCTAATGTTTCCTGTAAAGCACTGTGGACAATTTGTGATGCTATATAAATAAGCGATAATAATAATAAAAATAAGCATTGCAATCATGTCAGCAAAGAAGACATGTCTAAAGGATTTACCAGGACTAAGGATGTCTGAAAATAGTTCATGACATAGCTGACGGCTGTCTACATAATGGTAATAGAAAAGCTCTTATCATACTGTTTGCTGACATAGTCCCTGCGTTATCACCCCTGCCTTTGGCCGTCAACAGACAGCTCTCCAGGGAGTTTAATACCCTGAAGAACTTTAAATGAGATCAGCAACAAGTCAGGTCATTGACATTTCTCCAATGTGCTCAAAAGAGAACTCCCCCTAAACTGGACGAATCGGACAGAAGAGCTCCGTGATCCTGCTAATATTTCATTGGTGGACGTTTCAATCTTGTCTTGAAGTGTTTGTACTACGGCAGGTCGCTCTTATTGGACATATCATAACTTTTTAGAGCTGTTCACTTTGCAATTACCCCAAACACATTGTAGTACAGGTTATAGGGCAGGCCCTGTGATGGGGGGAGCAGGATGGTTGTGACTGGCCCCAAGCAGTGGCAAACACAGGATTTTGAAAGGGGGGTTTCCAATGTGTATAATACATGTGGGGTATATTAGGGGTCTATTATATCCCTTATATTATAGTATGTGCCATTCCCAGACCCATAATGTATTCCCTTATATTATAGCATATGCAATTCCCAGACCCATAATATATCCCATTATATTATATTATGTGCCATTCCCAGACCCATATTATATCCCATTATATTATAGTATATGTCATTCCCAGACCCCTAATATATCCCATTATATTATATTATGTGCAATACCCAGACCACTAATATATCCCATTATATTATAGTATGTGCCATTCCCAGACCCATAATATATCCCATTATATTATATTATATTATGTGCCATTCCCAGACCCATAGCATATCCCATTATATTTTAGTATGTGTCATTCAAAGTCCCCTAATATATCCCATTATACTATAGTATGTGCCAATTCCAGACCCCTAATATATCCCATTATACTATAGTATGTGCCAATTCCAGACCCATAATATATCCCATTATATTATAGTATGTGCCATTCCCAGACCCCTAATATATTCCTTTATATTACAGTATGTGCCATTGCCAGACCCCTAATATATCCCATTATATTATAATATGTGTCATCCCCAGACCCATAATACATCCCATTATATTATAGTATGTGTCATTCCCAGACCCTTAATATATCCCATTATATTATAGTATGGGTCATCCTCAGACCCATAATATATCCCATTATATTATATTATATGTCATTCCCAGACCCATTATATATCCCATTATATTATAGTATGTGCCATTCCCAGGCCTATAATATATCCCATTGTATCACAGTATGTGCCATTCCCAGAACCCTAATATATCCCATTATATTATAGTTTATGTCATTCCTAGACCCATAATATATCCAATTATATTATAGTATGTGTCATTCCCAGACCACTAATATATCCCATTATATTATAGTATGTGTCATTCCCAGACCCATAATATATCCCATTATATTATAGTATATGTAATTCCCAGACCCATAATATATCCCATTATATTATAGTATATGCCATTCCCAGACCCATAATATCCCTCTGAGGTTCAGAGGGACCCTGCAATCCACTGCTGCAGATACTATTGAGGAGGGATGGGGGCCCCGAAAGAGATAAATGCACCGGGCCCCAGGATTTCTGTTGCTGGGCCTGCTCTAAAGCCTGGAAAAATCTGAAAGCAAGCAGGAAGCTGAATGGATAATTGTTGTGATTTGCCCAATCACATGACTTCACAAACCAATCACCTGTCTACTGGCAGCCACAAACCAGCTCCCTTTCTACCTAACTCCACGCAAGAAATGTGCGTCTTAAAGGAACACAAGACAGAGACCTACCATTGAAGGATGAGGTATAGTCTGCGCTTGGCTCGTATATTCTTGTACTTTCGGCTTCTAACAGGGATCTGCAAGGAAACAAAATACAAGAGGCTATTGGATGGAGTACAATGAAAGCCATGCTGATACATTCAATGAAACGCGTTAGTTGGTGTAAGTGACCTTGGACCTGATTCACACTTAAGAATGATTTAGGTTCTTAATTATACGTAACTAGTAGCAAGGCGACTCCCCTGACACCAGTCCCCCCTCCCAGGTTTTCAGCTTCTTAAATTACTTACGAATGCCATAGGGATCCTTATTTTTAGGTTCTTGTGTGCCTAGGGAGGCTAATTAAGAATGTTTATGCCTAACCGCGCCCAGATTTCCTCATTTAAATGCTTCCCTCCACCCAATCTTCTTATCTGCCTTCTTAAGTTTTCTCAGGACCCCCCTTCCTTCTTAAGCCATTACGAACTTTGAGGAAATAGGTTCGTATGGTGATTCAGTTCATCCATCCCGTTCTTAAGTCCTATGTAAACTGCGCATATTAGGTCACTACGCCTGCACAGTGTATCGCAACAAGTCGCAATTTCTTAAGTGGGAATCAGGTCCATTATCAGCAATGAGTTATCATATCAGGACTCACCTTTTTTTCTATTATGATTGGTGGCATAGGCATATATCTATAATGGGTGCAGGGTGTGCAGTGCACACGGGCCACTCAGAACAGGGGGCCCTATAGCATGCATCCTGCACCCAGGGTTGGTGGGGGAAGGGGGGCCATTCGGCATCTTTTTCTTCCCTCTAAGATCTTCTGGAGGGAAGAAATAGATGCCAAATGAGCCCACCTTCCCCTGCGGTGGGACTGTCCTTATCCGTGGGCCAAAAAAGAGGTGGGGCTTACAGTGCCGTTAGACCCTTTTGAGGTCCGCAAATCGGGACAGTCGTGTCTAAGGTAAGGGAGAGGGGGGCCAAATCCTGCACAAGGGCCACCTCACTTCTTAAAATGCCCCTGATAGGGGGCTGATCAGAGGCACATTGATACGTTTCATAAAGCACCTTCGGATTTCAAGCCATTAATACAAGTAGCATGCCACCACACAGCAGTGCAAGGCAGCTAGATGACCAAACACGTGGAACATGAATAGGGCAGTACAGTGTAATGCTGACTGTAAATGGAGGTTATGATTATTGCGAGTGCCGCTGCCGGAATGTAAAAGTCAGAATATAAAAGAAAACAGTGGACCGGATTCTCAGTTCAGTATTTTTCTTCTTACGAGCGTAGTTATACATTCAGAGTGACTACACATGCCTAGTAACTATTTTACACTATCTACGCACCATTTCGTTATGTAGATTGCGTACTTGCAGTCTTTAAAGACCCCCTTCCCTCCCTCAACACACCCCTCAGAACGCAAGCCGCCACCGCCGCTCGAGTTGCGCTCCGATCTGAAGGGGTCGAGAGATTGCAAGCTCTTCATTTCTGAGCATGTGCAGTAGAAATTCTCGCAGAGAACCATCCTGTCAACTCTCGCACGCTCAGCCCTGGATTGGCCCCTAAGGGTTTATGAGCTTAAATGTATCATGGTGTGTTCATACATCAGGGGTGTGAATGTGTCAGAGGGGGTGTCCATACACCAGGGGTGTGAATGTATCATGGTGGGGGGTGTGACCCTACACCAGGGGTGTGACCCTACACCAGGGGTGTGACTGTGTCATGGTGGAGGGCGTGTCCCTACACCAGGGGTGTGACTATGTCATGGTGGGAGCGTGTCCCTACATTAGGGGTGTGACTGTGTCATGGTGGGGGGCATGTCCCTACATCAGGGGTATGACTGTGTTATGGTGGGGGGCGTGTCCACACTTTAGAGGGTGTGGCTGTGGTCACATCTCTAGAGACTTACCTAGCATTAGTTAGTCCGGGACAGCTCTTCTCCTATCTCCCTACACTGTATAGTGTAATACTGAAGTAGGTTCCAGTGATAGGGGTTTATGGTTTATGCCAGCAGGGGGTAGGAAAAGAGCCAAGCTGTCAGCTGCTTGCAAGTCTCATAGACTTGTGAGTGCTGAGCATTCTCTAACACGCCAACAGTATAACACTGTCGCTTTGGGCGTGTCCTCTGTGAGATCAGGTTGGGGCGCTGACAGCTGTCCACACGATTGTCGTCTGTGCGTCACTCCCCCCATCCAGATGTTTGCTTCAAACCCCCCCCCCCCACCCACCCCTCCAGTCTCGCCCCT
>WWET01001623.1:73440-86948 GCA_011038615.1 Limnodynastes dumerilii
TCAGCACGCTGCTATAGATAATACTGCTGAGTATCAACCTCAGATGTATACGGTTAGTCCAAGCACTAATCACCAAGTGATTCTTCAAATAACAAAAACACCAGATTATTTTTCTTTTTTAGAACTGCGGCTTCCCCAAGTTGCTTCCTGGTCCTCACTCCCAGGTATAGTGAAATCTAAAACAGTAGAGAAAACAGGAGGCGCTCCATAGTGTATTATTTATTCAGTCCCTATGCGTCTACAAATATAACTTGTTAAAAAGCATGTAAGATAGAGTCTCCACTAGGGAACAGCTTGCACTGGCCCGCACCTACGCGTTTCGTCAATGAGACTTCGTCAGGACGCCCCCTGATGAAGTCTCATTGACGAAACACATAGGGACAGGCCAGTGTACGAGTCCAAACACACTACACGTGTTAGAAGCGGTCTCCGGTGCCATCGGTGAACTTGCCCTGCTCAGAAACCTCAGGACGCTGGATTCGTCTGACGGTGATGTTAATCGCTGTTCCCTAGTGGAGGCTCTATCTTACATGCTTTTTTTAACAAGTTTTATTTAGTACGTTTTATTTGTAGACCCATGGGGGCTGAATAAATCTTTGTAATACACTATGGAGCGCCCCTTGTTTTCTCTACTGTTATATATAAATATATGCTAGTTAGATGTTACATTTTTCTTTTTTAATTTTTTGCAGCATAATCCTCTGCTGCAACAATAGCTGTTGACGGAACAGATTACACACTACAAATATAAACCATATTGTGACATTGTTTAAACAGTAAAATTTAACAGTTTAAAAGATGTAATCAAATGGATTTTGTGGACTTTGCAATAATCAGGTATGATCATTGCAGTATACACAGTTGCACAATAACATTCCAAACACTATTATGTGATTGAAACGATACTTGTTAGAAAAAAAATGCAGTGTGTACAGAACTTATCAAATTGGCGTCCAATGCGATCTCTGACCAACCTGTTGGCCCCACATTGGATAAGTGTGTACGCTCACACGATCGCTCATAACATCCAATCCAGGATCAAATGATTTTCTAAATCTGCTTTATAAAATAAGATGATACGACCACCAATCACCTGACCGATTTTCAAGTATGTACTATCATGGACTGGGTCTGTATCTGCTGTAACATTGGACAAGTGTGTAGGCCCGACTCTGAGTGGATGGGCTGGAATGTGTTCCGATGATGATCAGGGACGTATGTGTTGTATGAAAAAGAGTTGAAAGTGAAACCCAAGCAAAAAAATAAAAAGATGTATCTGTTCCAATGTATGTAATACGTAATACCCACGGCTGGAAGAAACTATTACCGGAATGGACCAAATTATTTGTTTTATGTCCTGAGGTGGAATTATGGGGCCAGATTTACTAAGCTGCGGGAAAGGAAACGTGGAGATGTTGCCCATAGCAACCAATCACATTCTAGCTCTCACGTTCCTATTACATTCTAGAAAATGCCAGCTAGAATCTGATTGGTTGCTATGGGCAACGGGCCCTATTCTCAAATGTGTGTGTATAAAGTACAAATATACACACATACGTGGCAAGACAACACCCATGACACTCCCCTCACACGGACGTTATTTTGGCGACTTACGCGTCCATAGGGTAACCTTAACTCTACGTGTTTATTTACGTGCATATTTTCCTTCCGTATGTGCGTACATGACAAACCGCACCCATATTAGTCCATATAAATGCCTCCCACCCACCCACTTTCACTAAACTACGCACGTACGGAATTAAACCCCGCCCCTCCGTATGTATGTCACTAAGTCCAACTTAGAAATCCGGGCGTAATGGACTTCCGTGCCTAAATCCAACGTAGATTGCATAAAAAGGTTACTACGCATGCGCAGTACAACCGTACCTAAAAATGCGCACATAAAAAGTAGCAAAATCGGATCTGTGAATCCGGTCCAACATCTCCACTTTTCCTTTCCAGCAGCTTAGTAAATCTGGCCCAGAGAAACATAGAAAGTGATGGCAGACAAAAGCCACTTCTCCCATCCAGTCTACCCAGTTATTATTTTAGCCCTAGACCCTATTTGACCCTTGATTTATTTTAAGATTTAGGATATGCTTATATTTATCCCAAGCAAGTTTAAATAGTGCAACTGTGTTATTTATTCTCTACCACCTCAGATGGGAGGCTATTCCATTTATCAACCACCCTTTCAGTGAAATCATTTTGCTGCACATTTCCTCTGAACCCACCACCCTCCAGTTTATACACATGCCCTCGTGTTACACCTCTTCCTTTGAATATCGCCCCCTCCTGTACCTGGTTACACCCCTTATATATATGTGAAAGCTGCTATCATATCCCACCTCTCCCTTCCCTGCTCCAAGCTATACATGTTACTTCCTTTAGTCTGTCTTTGTACGTGTTGTGTGACACAGGCCATGCACCATTTTAGTTGCCCTTTTGTCTGGCAGGAATTTGGTCCCTTCATTGGCCAGTCACTGTCAGGTGATGTAGGGTAGCAGTATTGGTTTAAATGGCATCTCAGTAAAGTTGATTAATTGCCCTCTTTTCCTACATACCCCCAATAAATCGGTAGTGTCCTCTGAGGATCATTGTGCACAGTGGTCAATATTTATCCGTGTGCGTTTCATTCCCCATGTCCATCTAATAAGGTTAAGTAGATGAAATCAAATTAAGAGCCAGCCATATGCCAGACTCATCTACATGTAAGGACGAGACATCTGCTTCCTTTACCAGTAAATGACATTAGGACTAACAATTAATGCAGGCTCTTAGAATTTCTGACCGGGTAAATGAGAGCCTTCATGATGTCCAGGGGATTGTAAAACCTGGAGGGATTACTTTTAGATTGCAATCTCCTAAATCCAGTTACTCTGCCCTATGACTATGATGTAAAATTGAACAGAAACATAACTTTCAAATAGTTTGTGTGCGGATCTGTGATGCATATCCTCCAACTGTTCCTATTTAGCAAGTACTGTGCCATTTTTTAATGGTCTGTAACGGCTAAAAGGGCCCTTGTACCGGATTCTGGCCCAGCAGCTTCCTCCCCCCTATACTCAACTTCTAGTCCTACAGCATCTGATCACTATAGCAGATCTGTTGGGACAGACTTCTAAAGCTCTGCTACAGTGACAAGACCCTCTCCTGTGACACTATAGTGACAGGACCCTCTCCTGTGATACTATAGTGGCAATACCCTCTTCTGTGAGATCTTAGCTCATATGATAAAGTGTAAAATTATATTTTACACCTTATCATACATGCAAATGAGAGCAGATTAAAGGGTCAGAGGAAATGTGTGGAAAAATTACTCCACTGAGCTAGCATGTTATTGTTAGCTTTGGGCAATTTAATTTTTAGTAAATCTGGCCCTAAAACTTATGGGCAAGAGAACAAAAAATGGAAAACTACTAAAGGCTAAAGCCAGTAAAACCTAAAAAGGAGGAAATGACACTTCCAATGCATTACATTATATATATATATATATTATACCCCATTCACACTGAGCCAAAAACCCGGGATATTCCTGGGGCAAGCCCTGACGACCCGGGTCGTGGTTCAGTGTAAACGGGTGTGCCGGCTGCTACCTGGGTCTGTTGACCCGGGACATTTGGAGGGTTATTCCCAGGTCCAACCCAGGTAGTCGCCAGTGTGAATTTAGCCACTAGTGTCATTTATTCAGCCAATTAACCCATCACCATGTTTTTTGGAGTGTGAGAGGAAACCGGATAATTCGAAGGCCTAGTCCAGGAAGCAAACATCAACGAGCCACTGTGCTATACAAGCGCTATATATGCCATTTACATGCCCACTCAAGGGATTGCAGGTCAGTATTGTGAGAACATTAACAAGGAAGAGCAGGCAGGATATGGGGCCATTCATTTAATTAACTCCAAACGTGACTCAGCTCCCGGGACAATAGAAGCTGACTTTCCCAGACACATCTGCTGTTACTGTACCATATGGTGGTTATCCAGGGCTCTCAGCACTGATGTAATGACAGTAGCAATGTGGAAGCTTCTATCTGGCTGAGCTCACAAGAATTGCCTACTCATAAATACACTGCATAAAACAGACTCGCCAACTCTTTATATATCCCACGCGGGAGGGGAGAGAGAGTAGACAGTATGCAGGGGATTGAAGACGTGATTTGTCCCAACCGTAGCAGCACTATCGAGCACAACATTGATAGATAGGGGCGGGACTTAAGGCAGTTATTTGCATTAAATCACATCAAGCCCCGCCCCCACTGACTCAAAACGCGTTGATTGGGATGGGCAGGGTTAAATTGCATCATTTTTGACATCGAGCCTCGCTGGGTGCTTAGCCCTTGCTGGGAGATTCCAGGGGCAATGCCTGAATTGCTTAGCACATCCTTACTGTAAAATTTATATACCCCCTCCTCCCCCTTACTGGCTCTCCTGTTCGCCCCATTCCGCCTTGCTGTTGCAAATGCTGTGGAATTATCAACAATACAGAGGTTTGCATATAGACGTACTGGAAGTGCATCATCTGCACATGCACCTTTGCAAAATGTGCGCATTTTACAATGTTTGCGATCGTAAAAAAACGCCAAATTTTTCCAAATTCTAGATCCAGTCTGCCGCCCCCTAATTAACCTAGTCATGCGTTTCTACTGAGCTTACATGCTCAACAAAACGATCAATCAATACAAAATAGGTGACGTCAAGATAACTGCGATGTCAGAAAAATCGTAGTGGTCTATTCCCGTGGCGGTAGGCTAAGCTTCGCAAAGGGCGCTGAAATAATGGTATTGCCCGACGCCCCCTTGTCTAGACCCAGACACTTGTTGATGCTTTTTAGCGTGGTGAAGCCACTGGTGACATTATAAGACATGCTTGGTGCCCACTCCTGGTACAATCCACTCTTAGTTTTACCCCTGAATTTGCATCAATTGGGCATCGACACGTCCTATAGGAGCTTAACTTGTAAATATGTCAATTCTCTCAGCCATGCTCTTCTATCATCAGGGGTAACAAAAACAAGTAATCCGACTAAAGAAGATGGATGAAAGGCAAAGCATATGAGAGCAATTGATATATTTTTGTTAAGAGACCACAGGACAAAAGTGCTGTTGCCCATAGCAACAAATCAGGTATTATAGTTAACCATTCAATTACTTTGTAGAAGCTTGGGCGCTACAAGTCCCAGCATGCTGTGCTAGGATGAGATTGTGGTCCTTGAAACATCAGCCCCACCAACAGCCTATTTCTTATCAGGTAGAGGTTACAATAATAATAGTAACTAGGTGATAGTTGCTAATGGCAATGTTCCAATAAGTAAATGCAAACATTCTATTAATATACAGGAAAACGTATAACATTTAAGCAACATCTTATAATGAGTCCAAAGACTGGAGAATTAAGAACACTAAGGCATTCAGGAAATGCAATGATTGCTTTTTTATGGACCATGGGAACAGGGATTAGGGAGATTAGGTTAAAGTTTACATCAATGGGCTATCATGTTTTACATAGATAAGTGTTATGGAGAGTGCAATTATGTATAGTTTGTGTTGGCACTACTGTTAGTTTTTTGGGGTACACACCTGTAACGTCTTCTCATCTTCTTGCTGGTCCAACCACTGTCTGGACAGCAGTTCTTCCAAGATATCTTTCCTCGCCTTGAGACTTTGCAGGTCCCTGTCGAGGTTCTGCAGCTGAAGCTGACTCTGTTTATTTTCATCCAGCACCTTCCTTAGGTTTTCATTTGTCTGGGCCAAATTGTCTTCCAGAGCCGCAACTTCATTCTTGTACTCCTCCACGGCTCCTTGCCAGATCTGGGAGAGACGGTTGGCATAGTCTTCCACGTCGACTGGTTGGAAGGCAACTGGTGCGATCTTGAAGTTCTCCAGTCTTTGGGAGTAGCTGAAGATCTCTTCCTCCATCTCAGCCTTGTCTTCTTCATGAGTTTTCAGGATGTCTTCTATCTCCTCCTCCAGCTGGACAAGTCTACCTTTCAGCCAGCTCTGGGCTCTTGTTTCTTCTTCCAGTATCTTCTTGCTTTCCGTCAACTCTTTCTTCACCTCCTCATGGGCTTGTTTCTCTTGTAGGCATAATTCCTTCATGTACTGTATCTCCTGATAAATATTATCTCGAGTCATCTCCACCTCGATCATCTCTTGATGGCCATCGTCCAAGGCGTCCCTCAACTTCATGATTTCATCATGATACTTTCTTATCACGCAACTCTCAGACTTTGTGCTTTTGAGGTGAAGGATCTCAGCTCTGAGCCTCTCATTCTCCTCTTCCAGGGATTTTACCCGGGAGAGATAACTCTCTAGTCTTTTGTTGAGGCTCCACATTTGAGAACTTTCCTCGCCCAGCGAAATGGATGCTGCATAGGTCTCCATGCTTTTCAGCAGCGTGGACTAAGTAGCTGTGTGTCTTTCCTAGAGGATATCTCTCCACCAACCCCTGGGAGTGTGATGTTGGATGCTGTGTAGGAGAGTGGCTAAGCAGGACAAGAGCCAAGCTATTCATAAACGGCATCTGGCTGGGGAGGGGAGGTACCCATTATAAGACACTGGTTAACCCTTCAAACGACGTCCTGCAACTTTCTCCCTTTGCATTACTAACATAGCCAGCATCAGGCGGATAAACAGTGAAACAGGAATCCTATAACAATGTTTACTCCCAATCCATAAATCATTCCCTAAAAAGTCATTTCCTTTCAGGCACAGAATATATTTTAAGAACACCCAGTGATGCAAAGCAGTTCAATGGAAAAATGATTCTTAGAATCTCAACATACAAATGATAATCCTCTTAAACAATTTTAATATATTGGGACTGATTCTGTGTTCTGCTTAATTTATTAGCCATTTATTTTGTTTACAGTAGTTGCATGTAAAGAGCGCAATTGTGAACCTTATCACAGCCATATGCATCACTTTAAATATCACGATGATTAATAGTTACATAGGTGGTCGCTCAGCTGCAAATGAAGACGTCTAAAGTAACAATGATTACCTTTTTTTTATTTGTGTGGGTTTTTTTTATCATTTTTTTTATATTTCTTTACTGAAGTTGAACACAGCAACATTACAGTAACTTCAGATGTAACAAGGTCACCCTACTTTCACAAGCTGCTTGCGGACGTCGGTGATATTCTCACACCATGTATGTTATTATTATTAATTAACGTTTATTTATAAGGCACCACACAGTATCCGCTGCGCCGTACAGAGGCAATAGCAATGCGTGCCAGATGTGGCGCAAAGATAGGTTTTCCGTGCGGGAGAGGGGAGGGGTGTTACGCGAAATCCGCATGCCTAATCCTTGCCAGAAAGGCGGGGGTGGGCATGCAAATGAAAGTAAGTGGGTGACAGTAGTAAGATCTGCACGTGACAGGGGAGTGACAGGGGCATTCACTCCCATCTCACGTGTGGATTTGGATTTGCGCACATATGTAATGAAGCCTCTTGAAAAAAAAAAGCAGTTACATGGTGGCACAATATAGCAATATATAATAATAATAATAATAATAATATACAATATATAATATTTCAATATACATTCTTTAATAAAGTAGTAGTTTTTGCTTTTTTGATTTTACCTTTTAATAAGTTGCATGCTCCCACGCTGGGGTGAACCTCAAAAGTAGGTCGCATTGTAAAATGGCGTTTTTTTTTAATGATGTGTGTGATGTGTGTGAATCTTAGAGCGCTGTACGAGCCAGTCTGCTGTGTTCTATTGGGTTGCAAAGCTTCCGATGCCTAGGTGACGCATTCCCAGGAGCTGCATGCAATGACATATGCAAATATTCCGGAAGCTCTGATTGCAGGACCATACAGTGATATTTCCACACCGTCACCAGGCATCGACGCATACGCTATGTAACCTCTCACACGGACTTATGACAGCCTTAAATTTTCCATCTCAAGCACAGGGAAATTCAGATTGTGCAGACGTCTGGATGAGTACACAGAGAGAGGGAACGCCTATACAGTCACCTGACTAAGAGGGAACACCCACTTGTCACCTTAGCCCCGTCCCTCTCGGAAAATGTAATTACTCTTATGTCTGGATGGGCTGAAATATGCTCTGATTGGTCAGCACATATTCACATTCATGCACAGTATGAAAATGCTGCTGCTATCCCATTAAAACAAACATCCGTCGGAGTAAAATGGGAAAACGGGCCACGGCCCTTAATTGTAGATTTCTGATTAATGAATGCAATATTTGTGCACGTTATGCCATCTTGTGGCAGGTTTCCATTACTGCATGCTGTGTCTTCGGTTTAGAAATGTAACAGCAATGCTGGATCATCAAGAAGCAACAAGAATACAGATGACGGGTTGTTGCACCCCCGCAGTTGGAATTGGGTTAATTTGCATAATTGAGAATCGTTCGCTTTGCCTGATTCAATTGAGAGTGATGACGGGAAAAAGTTTGCGCTGTGCTCAGTAGGTAAAAATGGGCGATTTTTATGCCGACCTCTATGGGGCTCGCATAAATATCACCCCAAAAAAATACACGGAATTAGCTTTGCATCGCAAATAACGCCAGTGCGAAGCTAATTGCATCAGGCTCTGAGTGTGTTCCGATGAGTAACCTCCGTGTTGGCAGATGCTCAAAGCACACTCACGGATTACTTATGAATTCTGAATGCAGAAGTACCCTGTCATAAGTAATTCTGTATCCGGTCCTTAATTACTTGTTTTGCGCATTTGAAAACGCCTTTGTTTGCGATTAGCACATACGCTTGCTCTGAGCACCGTGAACGGCATGGAAATCTGATCGATCCAAAGATCAGACATGCAGGACTTTCGGCAGCTTCTGATGGAGGCCTGTTAACGTGGGAGGGATTTATTATCAAATTTACAGCAAAGGCGGGGATTTGGGTAACCGACACATCCTCACTTCCAACCGTCACCTTTTTAAGTGGAATGAATGTGTCCATAATAAGACACCGGTTATCCCTTCCAATGAAGTCCTGTAACGTTCAGGAAGATAAACACGCAGGCTGTTTGCGTGTTTGTGGTATTTTGCAATCTGCGCATGCGTGCGGCAGATGCTACACATAAGAACTCATTACGCATGGAGTTGATCTCCGCGTCTAACAACATCTGTAAGAAGGGGTATGCCAGCACTCTGTAAGGACAAGGATACGCACGGTGGATGGGGAGAGGCATTTAAATTGGACAGTGTGGGCGGAGTTAGGCACTTCCGTTCTTACGTTAGCAAACTCTGCACAAACATGTGCACTTCAAGTTAAGGTAGGTCTATGATGGCAGAAGTCACCTAAAAACCATAGGAACAAGGGGTGGGTCATGGGAGCGCACTTGCCACTTAGGTGCGAAGTTTTCTGAATCTGCGCTTACTTATTTCATACTTCAGTCTGAATCAGGCCCATTATTCCCAACATAGAAATGATTATCCTCCTAAAGAAATTTTATACATTGGGACCCAGCCAGTATTTTGATTAATCTAGTTGTAATTTATTTATTTACGGCAGTTGCATGTAAATAGAGCAATAGTGGACCTTATCACAGCCATATGCATGTAAAATATGAAAATGCGACTGCTATCCGATTAAAACAAACATAAATCAGGGTAAAATTGGAAAATCTGTCTGGGGGCCTTAATTGCAGACTTCTGATTAGTGGAAGCAATATTCATGCACATGTTGCGCCATCTTGTGGCAGGTTTCCATTACTGCATGCTGTGTCTTCGGAATACACATGTAATAGCACTATTCAGAATGTTGGCTAAAAAAGGTGAGGGTGAATCTGTCTTCCTTAACAATATATAGAAGAGAAATGCCAATGTTGGCTGCTATTGGCTATTGATCAATGATCATAGAACAGCTGCCCGTTTACATTACTATGTTTTGTCCTTCTCTACACCAGTCTCCTTCTCTCTCCTCTTTTCTTTCATCTCCTCAACTCCTCTGGTGTTCCGTTGTGTCGTGTTGATGATCTTCCATGTGCTACAATTTTAAGTGTCCACATCATACAGGCTCTATCCCAGAAGCTCATTGTAAAAGTCAAGGTTAGGGTCATTTGCAGATGACCTTCTCCACATTGACCATTTGCCATCACTATTGGGTAAGCCCTATAAGAAAGTGAGACATGGGCTCTAATTTATTTTCTAACAGGTTTTCATTTAGCCCCATCACATTACATAGCACTTTATAGAGAATATTTTCACATTTATCCCTGCCCTATTGGAGCTACATTCCAAGTTCCCTTACACATACACACATTAGACTACATTTAGACTTGGGATAGGAAACATCACCTCTCAACTCTAATACTGTTTGCAACAGATGATATATGACTCCCCTGCAATCAACATAGTATAGCCCAGGAGTAACTAAGTTCAAGCACTTAACTAGGTCTGGATCCAGCCCATTAGGGTTAATTTATTAAGCAGCCAATTAACCTGCCAGTAAATTTTTGGAGTGTGGGAGGAATCCAGAGCACCCGGAGGAAACTCACACAGACACGGGGAGAACATACAAACTATACAAAGATAAGGCCTAACTGGGAATCAAATTCACAACCTCAGTGCTGTGAGACACAAGTGCTACTCACTGAGCCACCGTGCTGCCCAGATCTAAATACGTGCTCTGTTTGTAAGTCTCTCCAGCAGAGGCTTTATGACCACTAAGTGCAATTGTAGATCCCATATGTGTGAGGGTCGTGCACGCCTCTTGCACTACCCTTTAAGGCTTCATATATATGATTCTCTGTTGTAAATGTTTTATTAATGTATGTATAAAATACACACCTACACAATGCTCCAGCAGCGATATCATCCCTTTTGTATTGCCTTTGAAGTATGAATTTCTGACGTTGTGGCGTTGTGGTCAGCTTCCAGGACACAGACATGACCTGAGTCTGGCGCAATTGTTTTCACGTAAACTTATTTCTGATTGCGTTTGGCTCTCTATCAGGCGCAATTTCCTGAGCTCTCCATTACTCAGAATGCTAGCGGGTGCAGCTCCAATTGCCTTCGTGTCTGGATCGATGGCGTGCACATTGTTTATGAGCATGTGCAGTGTATCACATGGAGATTGCGCTACGCGAGGTGGGATACCCTCGCCTCTGCATCAAAAAACACAACACATGATATGAATGATTACTACAAACCTGCTGCTAAGGACATTTCCCCCAACATGTATTTTTACCAACTGCCTCTAATTACGCACCAGATCCACCCCCCTCACGCTTTCTATACATTTAATTCCGCATGAAAGGGGGGGGGTGAACTCCCCTCTCTCATGCTGTGTTTTATTGAGTTTTGCTGCCATAAGGCTGCCTTAAGTCAAACATGCGAATCAGCAGTCCATCCAACCGCTGATACGCACGTAACTACATAACCCAGCCCATACTGTATAATTGAGAAAAAAGAAAAATCCTGCGCTGGTTAAGTGTAAAATGCTATAGTGACTGGGAAGGGAGGGAAGGGACGGGCATTCTTTGTCGGCAGCCAATCAGGATGGGGGAGTTTCGCGTCCCCGTATGGATAGTTTGAGGGAAAAAGATTAGTGCGCCAATAGAAACCCTTAAATCAAATTATGGTTTAAAAATAAAGGCTTTATTAGAGAAATCCTGTGTAAAAGGGGTAAGGTTTATATAAACAGTTCATGAGATTTAAGTTCATAAGTCACCGTTGTTATTAGGTGAAGAATAGGTTCTCTTAGAATAGATATATGTCCGATAGTTCTTAGATACAGTGTCCAACAAGTGGGGTTTTCAAACATATAGCAATCTCTGTAATAGGTATATAGCAATGCCTGTAGTCAAAGTGATGGCAGCGTTCCTTACTGAAGATACAGTGTATCGGCTGTCACTGTGATTAAAAAGTATCCAATTGTTAGTTACATATGTAATCCTGCTGTTTAAACAATACTGCTGGTGTTCCCAATAGGTAGAATAGAATGGTGTCCTTACCGGTAAGGTGAAGAAGGGGTTGAGGCTACGGGGAGCTCTATCGTGCCTTGTATTGGTCCACGGCTCCGGTTCACTGATAACCGCTGGTTCCTTCCTGTATACAGCTTCTGGCTGCAGGGTTTAATCCTCGCCGGAGAATGAAGCTATAGCTGCTGTTAATGCTGGAAGATGATGCGGAACAGAAGATAGGGAGGTGGAAGGGTCCTTATTTAATCACCTACGCGTTTCGCCTGGTAACGGCTTCGTCAGGGAGCTGGGAACTCGATGCAGTAGTAAACAGAAGTTTTGCAGATGCAGGCCGGCGGGAGTTTTAAATCCTCTTTCCAAAGTGGTGCAGATGCGCAGACAACACCTGGGACAGGTGAAAGGAAAACTGGGTCCTAGCGCTATCCTCATATTTTCTGTTGGATAGAGAAGCGCTGGTTGTGATAAATTGTCTACTCTCACAATAGGGGCACTTAATGAGGATTGAATTTCAAAGTGCTTTAGTAGTGGAGTTGTTATGTATACCTTTACATATATATAGTGTATATGGGGTATAATATATAGGATGAAAAACAGTCATCTTTGTGCACAACTTGTGGAGGGTTACTTAGGGGTCTATGTATCAACCCAAAGTATGTTTATGCCCAAGATGGCAGATGGAATCAGCATTTCAAGTAAGAAGGAATGTAGCCAGGTCAAAATCAATATTCAGACCTTTAGGGGAGAGTGTTTCTAATTCATGAATCCATTTTGATTCTTCTCTTGAAATGAGAGATAACATGTCCCCTCCTCTCCAGGGTTTTGTGACTTTTTTTTATCCCTATAAAGGACAGATTTGCTGGGTTGCAATTATGGACGGCAGTAAAGTGTATTGGAACACTATGGGTCAATGTGTTGTTTTTAATATTTCGGATGTGTTCCGCTATTCTCACTTTAAGGGCCCTTGTGGTTCTTCCTACATATTGTAGGCCACAAGGGCAGTGAAGTAGGTAGATCACACCTTCAGTTGTACATGTTATTTTCTCTTTAATTTTGTGTTCACGTCCATTTACTGTAGACGTAAAGCTGGTAATGCTTTTTGTAGATTTTTGAGCCGTTGTTTTGCAACTAATGCAATTTAGACAGTAAAAAAAAACCGGTTTACTCTCATTCAGCCATGAGTTTGGTTCTGTATTCTTAGTTTTTAGTGCACTTGGGACCAGAATGTTTTTTAGATTGTCTGCTTTTTTGAAGGTGATATTAGGTTTCTTAGTTAGATATGGAGCAATTTTTTCATCCTGTAAAAGTATAGGCCAGTGTTTGTTCATAATTTTACGAAGGCAATGGGCTTGTCCACTATATTTAGTGATGAATCTCACTGGGTCTGGATTGCTTGATTCTGAATTCCTTAGTTGTTCCTTCCTTTTAAGCCAGAAATCCTTTTCCAAGTTATGTACCTGTTGGTATTGTTTTTCTACACTGGATGGGTCGTAATTACGTTCCAGAAATTTGTTTTTCAAATCATTGGCTTGTTGTTCGAAGGTTTGGATTGTGGAACAGTTTCTCCTCATTCTCATAAATTGGCTTTTAGGAATGCCATTGAGCCATC
>WWET01001623.1:99421-119899 GCA_011038615.1 Limnodynastes dumerilii
CTGTCCCAGCAAATTCTCCTCTAGGGGTCCACGCTGATTTCTCTTTCAGGGCTGAATTTAATTTCATAACATGGACCCTGTTGGTGTGTTATCGTTGCTGACGTGCTACGCGGGAGGCACTAACGGAGGCTGGGAATATTGAGGTCGCGCCAACATGCGCCATAGAAACCTGCCACTAAATCTGTTCTTATACGTGTTCTCCTCCTCATTTTCCTTCCTGCAGTTTAAACAGATCTCCAAAGCCTACGACGTCCTGTCTGACGCCAACAAGAGAGCGCTGTACGACCGTGGGGGAGAGGCCGCCGTCAGTGAGGACGGGAGGTGCGGCGGTGGCCGCGAATCACCGATGAACATACTGAATTTCTTCTTTGGAGGTCGCTCCAGACCTTGGGCGCGAGCTGACAGACGGGGTGAGTATACATGGAAGGGCCTCGTTACATGTACGTTGCTACTTTATAATGAACCTTTATTATAACTTCATAATATATTCCAATAATTTATAATATTTATAAGTGATATGAAATGTGCAAACAGGTTAAATAAATAAATAAATCAATGTTCGTGCTGGACTCTACATGCAAAATCCGTGACCCTGAGACTAATATATTGTCATCCATATTGTATATTTAACTATTTGCTTTCCTATTGCTTCTGTACGGCGCTGCGGATACTGAGCCGGCTTATAAATAAACATTAATAAAAATGATGGGATGTTTTTCCATTGTGAGTACATAGCGTTTTTTTTTTGTTTTTTTTTCTTGCTGTGCTTGTCTCGGATGTCGTCATTCTGCCCGGCATGTGCTGTTCTCATATCTTATTATTGGGTGTTTGTGCTAGATCTGTTTTAAATACAGCAGTTGTGTCTTTAACATAAGGTTACTGAGAGTGCAGCTTTCTATCCGAGGAGCTGAGCGTTACCTTACCACAAATTGGAGGTTGCTCAAATCAATTTATAAGTAAGCAGGTGCTGCAAGGTGTGGGGAATTTACGTCATATTTACATTTTATATTAACTTATAAATCGATTTGAGCAACCACCATTTTGGATGTTTGTTTTAAAGTGTGTCTGGGATAGCAGCCGACAGGGGGCGCTGTTTTGGAGACTTGGGGACCTCTGCTTGGTGTAAGCTCTTTAAAAATACATGATATATGACCCAAAGTTGGGACTCCAACAGTTTTAGAGTTAGGACCAAAACAGAGAAGCCTTGTAATGTAATCATATATCTGTATAATGTAAGTGGCTGGTGTCTTATCATATATCTGCAGATGTTTGTAACAATTTCAATAACTTTTATTTTAAAGATAGGAGGTTATGCTTTGTTGCTGGTTAATTGCTGGGGTGCCTTGTGTGATAGATAGATATGAGAGACACGTGGGTGTGTATGTATGTATGTATATGTATATATGTATATTTTGATGTGAGAAAACCAGAGGTGCCAGTAGTGAAGTACTTTCTTAATAGATTAATAAAGTGCTCGTGCTTTACCATTCATAGGTGAGGTAATAGTGACAATTAAAGGCGTACCAGACATTACATGAAAATGATGCACATTTAGGGTATCTTTGTCTCTTGACAAAGGATCCTCTTAATTGGTAGGAATCTTATCAATAGGTGAACCCAGTAGGAATGAAGCACATAAAAAAAGCCACCAATTTCGTAATTTTCATTCAAACCTGAAGGGATCTAAGTATTTAGTTCATAGATCCACTTCATCTCCCTTTGTGACAATTTTTTTGGGAGGTCTCCGCCTCTATTTCCCAGACATACATGTTCAATTATTTTAAAAGTTAAATCTGTAGGGTCTGCATTATGATGGTGAAAAAAGTGTTCCGAATGACTCCTAACCTTATTTTTTATATTTCTAATATGCTCCTATATTCTAACTCTAATGTTTTCTTTTCGTTTTACTAACATATTTTTTCTTACAGGAGCATTCCAAGAGATATATTACAGATGTCGTGGAACAATTAATGAATTCTCTGATTTTGAACGCTTTAGTATCATCAAAATTAGTAGAAGTCTTACTATTTTTATTTACATACTTGCAGAATAAGGTTACGAGTCATTCTGTATCGGAACACTTTTTTCACCATCATAATGCAGACCCTACAGATTTAACTTTTAAAATAATTGAACATGGATGTCTGGGAAATAGAGGCGAATTTCACGAAGGGAGATGAAGTGCGAAACGCGTTGGTAAAATTGTACCTGAGCAGTGTGTTTTGCATCCTGAATTATATATTAAGATAAGCTTTATTTTATCCTCTTTTGATGTGCGCATATTTTATTTATCCCTTTGTATGAATTAAAAAATTTGTTGGAAATACTGCACTAGGTGGCTTTTTTTATGTGCTTTCCTACTGGGATCACCTATTGATGAGATTCCTACCAATTAAATGGATCCTAGATCAAGAGACAAAGTTACCCTGAATGTGCATCATTTTCAACTAATGTCTGGTACGCCTTTAATTGTCACTATTACCTCACCTATGAATGGTAAAGCACGAGCAATTTATTAATCTATTAAGAAAGTACTTCACTACTGGCACCTCTGTTTTTCTCACATCAAAATATACATATACATACATACATACATACATACATACACACCCACACACACGTGTCTCTCATATCTATCTATCACACAAGGCACCCCAGCACTCTTGCAATTAACCAGCAACAAAGCATAACCTCCTATCTTTAAAATAAAAGTCATTGAAATTAGGACATTTTTAATTGTTTTCACTGATCTATTTTTTATATATATATATATATATATATATATATATTTGACCCAATCCTACAATTATTCGGCCAAAAATTGCTCTAGTGTGTGGTACAGCTGGGTTTGTAAAACCTCAGATTATAAAAAAAATAATCTGATCAAAGGGAATTCCCAATTGATGCAGTGCCTTAAAAGACCATTCTACAGCATCCGTAGCCCGATACCACACTGGTAAGATGTCAGAGGTGTCTTACAGTGATCATGTGATCTGCAGTATGTTTGCTTCAGCATGTACAATGCTTATCTGCTACAACCACCCGTCTGAAACCACCGTGTGGCAAACATACAAAACAAGTGACTTGTGTTGGTCATGTGCAATGTCCTTTCTCCTTTCCCAGGGAAGACGGTCACCCACCATCTCTTTGTGTCCTTGGAGGATCTGTACAATGGAGCCACACGGAAACTCTCCATCCAAAAGAATGTTATCTGCCCAAATTGCAATGGTGAGCAGTTTAATGAATAGCTTTCTGCTGTTGCACAGGGAGAGGGATTAGTAGCAGGAGGAGAGAAGTAGTGATGTCACCTTATATGTCATTGGTGCGCCCTAACCTGGAATACTGTGACCAGTGCTGGAGGCCGTATCTCCAGAAAGACATAAATACATTAGAGACTGTGCAAAGAAGAGCATCTAAAATAGTGCATGGCCTGTGTCACACACCATACAGAGACAGACTAGAGGAAGTAACATGTATAGCTTGGAGCAGAGAAGAGCCACTAAAATGGTGCATGGCCTGTGTCACACACCATACAGAGACAGACTAGAGGAAGTAACATGTATAGCTTGGAGCAGAGAAGAGCCACTAAAATGGTGCATGGCCTGTGTCACACAACGTACAAAGACTAGAGGAAGTAACATGTATAACTTGGAGCAGTGAAGGGACAGGGAGGATATGAAGTAACCAGGTACAGGAGGGGGCATTTTTCAAAGGAGAAGATGTAATAGAACACTGGGACGTGTATAATCTGAAAGGTGGGAGGTGCACAGTAATAGCGCGGGAAAAATGACATTACTGAAAGGGTGATAGATAAGTGGAAAAGACTCACATCTGAGGGGGTAAAGGTAATACAGTAGAGCAGTTTAAACATTCTTGGGATAAATATAAGGATATCCTACATCTTACACTAAATTAAGGGTAAAATAGGATCTAGGGTCAGTATCATTTTAAATAAACAACCGGGCAGACTGGTTGTGACTTATCTGCCATCACTTTCTATGAAGAGTTTATCCACACAATGGAATCTGACTTTATTTTCTGTGATACCAATATTTTATTTACATTCCTTCTTTATGTTGTTCTCTGCAGGTTTAGGTGCTCAGCATGGAGCGGTGAGACAGTGCCCAAAGTGCCACGGGACTGGCACAGAGATGCATATCGTGGGTGGGTGCCTCCCCGGCATGATGCATTCCTTACAGACCACGTGCTCTGAGTGCCAAGGCAAGGGCAAATCCATCAGGTCGAGTGACTGCTGCCCTGTGTGCAATGGCAGGAAGGTGACCAGGGAGAAGAAGATCTTAACCGTGCACATCGACAAAGGTGCTGACCTCCTGGAGGAAGATGGGCGGTTTACCTGTGCGGGACGCGGGTGCCGCTGCTGCAATTTCATTATCGACGCGGATACAGCGAATAATGGTTTTATTACCACTGTATCAGTGCCGACAGGTCTTTAATAAAGACTACGGGTCGTGTTCAGAGATCCGTTTTCACGGCGAGTCCTGTGCAGTTTTTAGGATCTGCGCATGCGTAGTCACTTTATTTACGTAGTTAACGTATGTGCGGAAGTGTCTTACGGACAGATCTGTGAATCGCACGTTGGTACATACGGACGGATATGCAACGCAAAAATACGCACTGGAAAATAAAAAAATGGGCGGGGGGGCATTTACATGAAGGAAAGTGGGCGTGACTACCATGAATCACACGTACGGAGGACGCATACACACTGGAATGCAATCGGAAACCTACAAGTGGTCTATGGCGGCAGAAGTCGCCGAGAGAGGGAAGTGTCATGGGTGTGAGGGGGTTTGGCCTGCACCGGCCGTGCATATAATTGCGGTCCGATCGCCACACGGAACTCTGAATACGGCCCTATGTCTGTATGTTTTTATTTCCACAAGGCACCTGTTCCCAGGGAGGGGTAGGGTTAGTCTGCAGAGAGGGAAGGGTTAATGTTAGGCTGCGGGATAAGGATGGTTGAGGTTAGAGTTAGGTTGCAGGTAGGGGATGGTTAGGATGAAGCAATCTTACCTGTTGCCAATGAACACTTTGGAGACGCTGTAGTTGTGGAAACAATGGCTTCTAGCTGTTAACTGCCGAAAACTGTAGTAGTCCTCGCTGCATTGCCGTAAAGTGATCTGTCGTAATCCAGATCCTCTTGTAAAAAGTATTCACACTCTCAATCCATTATCAACTCCTAAAGAATGCTCTTGAAGGCTTCTAATGGACTTAAGGATTCTAATATTGGGCTCTGTGTTGTGTCTGTTTTTATTATTTTTACTGTAATTATGGAATCAACGGGAGAATGTTCCCCAGAAGGCCGGTAGGCAATATGACAAGCTACAACAATCGCATCTGGGGGAACGGAGGGCTGCGTGTGGCCATGGCCTGTCCTGTTTAAAGGACATAAGTAGTTTGACATTGACTGTGTGTGGCCGTGCTTTTAGTTGGTGAGATGGATTATGGGACATTGTGATTGGCTGTTGGGTTAGGCCTCCTACATATATGAAGTGAGAAATTGTTGTCTCCTCAGGTATGAAGAACCGTCAGAAGATGATCTTTCACGGCGAGGGGGACCAGGTGCCGCGCTTACAACCTGGAGACATCATCATCGTGTTGGAGCAAAGGCAGCATCCTGTTTTCAGGAGGAACCACAACGACCTCCTGCTGACCATGGAGATCGAGCTGGCTGATGCCCTGTGTGGGTGTAGGCAGAGGGTCCGGACACTCGATGGGAGGACCATCCTTGTCAGATCGCGGCCAGGTAGAGTTACCCTTGTGTTCTGAGTGTACCAAGCTGCCATCCAGATACAAGACACAATGATCTCGTTAGCCATAGTCAACCTGTATGAAGGCAAAGGGTGACCTCTAGTGGAGATATGCATAGGAGCTGATCAAGCCCTACGCTTCCCGGCGGTAATACGCAGGGCGTAAGCGTAAGATCGGCTTAAAAGCCAATCTGCGCATGTGTCAGTCTGATGTTGCCCGATCGCGGATTGGGCGTCCGTAGCAGCAGTGTAGTAACGCTGGAGGGGGCGTTCCCCCTCCTTTACTACGCTGCAGTTAGTGCAGGTAGGCGGGGGGAGGGAGAGTAGCGTTAGCGTAGCAATACTGCTGTCCCAGCGTTTTAACACTCGCTTACGCCGGCTGAAGTTAAGGTAGCCTTCAGCAGGCGTAAGAGTGTGAATACGCTGGGGCAAGGGAGAGTGTGGCGATGGTATCCTGGGGGCGTTAGACCGCTCAGTGTACCATCGTAGCTCTCGATGAGGCCCATAATGGACATTCCAACAACAGAAAATGATTTAAAACCAAAAATGTTAATAAACAAATAAAAAAGTTTTAATTAAAATGAAGGTAGTTATGTTCTGGAAATCTGGCATTCCCTCCGCCGAGTTTGTATTACATTTTGCAGTTATCTCTACACTCCCTTTATTTATATGCGTCTCCCCCGCTGTTTCTAAACTATTGCATTATGATTTTGGAGCACAAATAAATGTTATGTCCTCTGAATACTGACTGCTTTTCCCTCACGCACCAGAAGGGGTCACTGTAACCCCATATTGCCAATTGCGTATTATTTTACGTATATCAAGGGAGAATTGGTTAGAACAGGGTTACAAGCATCCAAACATATTTCTACTTTAACCATGAAGATACCTGATGACAGAAGGTTTAAGAGAGAATGAAATATGCAAAAAATGGATCTGATTATTCTAGAAATATGTATTTAATATATAAATATGGAATAGCTATATATCTGCATGTTACATTGATTATAAATAGAAGAGGAGAACTTGTGTAATAGCAGGACCATAACAAGGGTTGAGGGAGAGAATTAAGGATCAGTGATACTTGACCTGAGTGCACAGAGGGTAACTGGTACAAAAGGTTGAGATCCTCTGGATGGGAAGACTATTTGACATGACTGTCAGAACTTTGTGTCGTTTATTATAGTTGTCTCTAATCTCCCTTTCTGTAGGTGAAGTCATCAAACCTGGGGACGTCAAGACTGTCCCTAGAGAGGGGATGCCGGTCTTCCGTGATCCGTTTGAGAAGGGAAACCTCATCATACAATTCCAGGTACCTCTGGCCCCTATACTGTACACTGACTGAGAGGAAACACCTATACTGTGCCCTGACTAAGAGGAAACACCTATACTGTTCGCTGACTAAGATCAGTGTTCTCCCCAGGGCCTTTTAGCTGGGTGCTCCACCCGGCCAGACCTGACCAACACGCTGATTATGACTTTCAACTTTCAGTCCCTGCTGTCCTCCATTGTGCTGTAAAGGCTTTCTGGCACTGCTGCACCGTTGCCTATCAGAGGCAGCAGAAAGTCTGTACATGCCATCAGAGGATGACCACTGTCCACTGAGACTCACACAGTACCTGCAGCTTCCTTCAGTGTGATTGTGTCATTGACATGACCTAAGGTCACATCAGCGTCATTCACACACAAAGGAGTAAAGCCATTATATGAGAGGTTTTAAAAAGATAGTTTTGGGTCACTACGATAATGTCTGTATGGTATGGCCCTAAGATCTAGTTTGTATTGTTCTGCAGTCTCTTGGATGTAGTGAGGATTGTATGGCAGTCCCTAGGATAAAGTTAGTATCAGGGCTGGAAGTGTTGGGGTATATGGGGGTATGACATACTGTCACTTCTCCCATTGGTTTAATAAAAAAAAGCTATAAATCGCCATTCACTTCTGTTATTTCTATATTTTTATACTGCCACTTCTAAATGTCTATACCACCACTTCTAAATCTTCGACCACTGGTTAGTATTGTATGGCAGTCACTTGGATGCAGTGGGAATTGTACAGCAGAGACTAGGAAGCTGTTTGTTTTGTATAGTAGAGACTTGGATTTGCTCTCTTTTATTGTTACAAGAATGTGTTTGGTATTTTATAATGCTCACATGGATTCTGTAATGTAGAGTGGTTACTGGTGTTAAATGTTAAATTGTCAAAATGTATAGTTTGTAGGGGGGTAGTGAACACCGCAGCACCGGCCCTGTCTCATTGCCTCCACCAGTAGATCACAACCAACAGAACAAATAGTTACAAGAAAAGGCAGATTCTGATGCCTCAAAAGCTTAGTTCCCAGTAGTGCAGCAGCAGCGAGGAGCTCCGCAGTGGGAACGGATGTTTGTAGCCTGGTACTACTGTCCACTGACTAAGAGGAAACGCCTATACTCTCCACTGACTAAGAGGGAACGCCTATACTGTACACTGACTAAGAGAGAACGGCCAGAAGAGTCGTGTATTCGTTTATTTCTATACATGTTCATTTTCCCCATGTAACTGTTTTTTTTGTTCCAGGTAAAGTTTCCTGATCCTGGCTGGGTCCCCACCGAGCACTTACAGCAGCTGCAAGAATTATTCCCATCTTGCGAGAATCCGACGTTCCCAGAGGATACGGAAGAAGTGGCTCTGTCCAATTACGACCCAAGTGAAGAGCAGAAGCGTCACTGCAGGAGAGAGGCCTACGAGGAAGATGCCCACTTCCTTCACCTGAGACAGTGCCAAACCTCTTAACGGTGGCCGTCGCCCCTGCTGTCATTTGTCAGATTCGTTCAGGGGTCCGATGGTTGCGGCCTTCTTGTTTCCTCATGGTGACCTGACTTTTTCACCATGATCCACTGCGAGCCGTGGGCCCTGGTCTCATCTGTCATCTTCCACAACACCCGTGGGCGAGTCTCCTCCACGTTTAGGGTAGGACGGTGGCTTGTGCTAGCCCCTGCCTGCTAAGTAACCAGTCGCCTCTTGGGAACAATCTTCTACCTCCGTACAAGCCCTTTAGCCATGTTTCCACGTGCTTGTCATCAGAGAGACTCTGTAAATGGAGCACAGTCCGTTTTATAACATGGGTGGCGCTGTAGCGCGTTCATTTATATAATGTTGGCACTTTAGAAGCAAGATATTTAAAGACGGATCACGAACAGTGTAAAGGGCAGTAGGGAACCTCACTTTCTTTCCGGGTCCATAATGCCCAGTGCGACACTAGGCACAGGCCTCAGTACACTGCCTCCTGCTGTCACTCTTGGAGAAGTGCAATAGTGCTGAATTGGCACCATCCAGTGACATTCTTAATTCAGAGACAAAGGACTGAATTGACACAATTGTACATGAACGAGGGATGTCTGGTCCTCACTGTGAATAAATAGCGGATTTATTAAAATGTGTCATTTCACATCATGAAATTGGCTGATGTCAGACCCCTCCTTGGGGTACAATATTGTATGTTACCGGCTATAGCTGCACTGAGCAACTGTCTAATCTCATTGAACTGTAAGCATTGCTCATTGGGTAAGCCGGGTGTGTCTCTCATTGGTATGTGGACTACTGCCTGGGGGTAAGAGGATGGCAGCATCCAACAGTACTTGTATTTTTGGAAGTAGGTGAAGTGCTAGTGGCCAGGGCATGAGGAGGGAGTGCTAAGGGGCAGGAAGGGGGGGGTTAGGCACTATAGTGTTTTGACGGTTCTGAACCCTAAAGTTAACAAATTGGACAACGATACAGATGATACTGTGGTGTAGGCTGCGTCACTGGCAAACTATTGTCAAATATGTACAGCAAATAAAATAGTCTCTCCCCTCGTGTCAGGATCATGGTTAGAGGGGACTCTAAAGGGCGGATGAGCTAGTATCGGGGTGATGGTGGAGGACATCGGAAGGAGGGTAGGTGATAGTGCCATGGCAATAGTGAGGAGGAAGGGGGTGAAATGTCAGGGCCATGGGGATGGTGAACGGGATGAGGTATCCAGGACAGGCAACCAAGTCAGCCATCAGTTGAAAAGGTGTGAATGTTCACCCAGCGCTGCACAGTGTCTACCACTGGTTAACCTGTGTCAGCCCTTATATGTAACAACATCTCAGCGACATCTCACACAAGTGTATTGACATTAACTACACATCTGACATCAACAAGGGATTCATGGATCAAAGGTATGGCCTCTAAGGGCCACATGTGACTCAAGGGACTTTTGCTGCCCATCATTGACCTGGGTGCTAAATGGGCTGGCTGCTTCTTCACTGAGTACTGGTCATCTTATCCAAACTATTGTAATATATAAAATAGCCACTAGAGGTCAGTGTAACACTACAGTTTTAAGATGGATGCTCTGACCAGACCTGAAAGGGTCAAAGAATGAAGGCAAAACTTTTCCAATTGATTCCAAAAATGAATTGTGTTGAGTAAATATGACTAGATAATAAATGTTATACATGTTAGGTTGATGTATTGTAGGCTCACTAAGTCATGTAGTTGAAAACTGTAGTTTAGTAAGTCTAGCCCTAGGTGCCATTTATGTGGGTCATGTCCCTAATAATATTGCTCTTGTTATTATAACAGAACTGGTTGCTGGCTACACTCAGCCATATCTATAGAAAACTCTTTCGCATATCTTGTTTCAGGTCTCCTGGATATTCTGGGAGCCTCTGCAACCCTGCTATTTACCGCACACATTGCAATTTTGCTCCATAGCACACTTGCACTTGTTTTGCCTTTATAAAAAAGGTGTAAGTGCTGATCTGGATCAGCCCCAACATTCTATGGTACGTCGCTGGCCTTGTGTGCTGGTGACCAGTGCAATGACATCTCCACCAGGAATGAACACGCCTGGAGGGCACCGAAGCGCCTGTGGTTCATGTTTAATTAACCATCGATCCTCACTGAAATCCCATTTGTTCGTGGGACTTTTATTTATATATATTTTGCTAACGAGCAGTCTGCCCTAGTTTTTGTCATTGACCCGTTTCATCCGCGAATGAACACATCAGACGGCGTTTGTTGCCTAGCTTTAATTATGTTGTAATTACCATAGCAACCACTGTCACAGAGCACATGCTTTTTTTTTTTTGGAGCAGAGAGACTGGAATGCTCCTACCCTGTTACATCAACTACTCTGCTGTCACATGAGTGGGTTATGAAAACCATTATTGTTTAATTATTATTAAGGTTTTAATAACCTTAATAATAATGATCTGTAGGAAAATCATGCATGCATGCATAAAAAGGTATTTATCTTACTATTTAAAGAACAATGAACCTTGTATATCAGATAGATGCTTTCATTTAATAAATTATAGGGAAACAAATGCAGAATAATTATGCCGGCGTCCCTCATTTTTTAGAGAATTTGGGGAATTTAATATAAACATTTCTTCAAGTTGCTGAGAGAGGAGAGAAAGTGAAGCCCAAGAGAAGCAAATTCAGGCATTTGTCTAGTATGGTCTGTAATATGAGCCCCATTTCCTGGTTGCTATTGGCAACTGCACACCCAAAAAAAAAACATTTCTTTCGAGGTAAGGTCAGAGCGACATTTAAGATCCAAAAATAGCAATTTGCGATAGGTACATTTGCCCAAGGTGGGGTGCCAGTAAGTCCATTTTTAAGGTTAAACTGGTTATAAATGCAAGGTTGAGTGCGCCATATTTCTTTATCGTCCTAAATGCTAAAATTTACTATGATGACTCTGCGTCTTCCTGTCTACTGCAGATAAATGAATTCGGTTTTAAAGGCGTTTCTTCCAGAGACTGTACCCAGTCGCCTCTATGCCCTGGCAAGCGTGAGCGCCAAGGTGTGAGATCGCATAGCGCTGCCAATGTTTAATGGCAGCCAAGGCTTGCTTGTCTCCATCCTGACATTTGTTCCGTGACCTTTAAGAGCGAACAATGGCCCAGTGATAAGGAGACACCAGTGTTGTCCCTGTCATTATCGCGTGAGAAGGGCCTCATTATTCCATGTGGAAAGGGCATCTCCCATCTGAGAATTGCAGCGTAACGAGAGGCTGAATAAATTCTCTGTCCGTAGATGATATCTCGGCTCGTTCCGCATTTTGCTATCGCTGGGATCAGGAGCTTTTGGCTGGGAAAACTATTTCCTGGCCCGTGCAGTTATAAACCATTGCTAAAAGAAAATGTATATTGTGTATTTTAAGGGGGTGATGGCCAATCTTGATTTAGAACTTTATTGGACCTCTACATCAGACCCTCCAACATGACCCGTTCCACTAAGTACAAAATACTCTGTTCCTGAGCTTCCAACAATCAGTTACTATGGTAACCATCTGTGTTGAAGAGAAAAGTGTTTTTCAAACATCAGTAAATTCATTAAAACCAGGTGAGTGAGAGTTGGAAGCTCAGTAGTGGAGTATTGTGTACTGGTGGAATGGGTCATGTTGGAGGCTATAATGTAGGGTTGCCTACTTTTTATTTCTTCCCTTTGGGAGATCTTGGTGGGAAGAAATAATTGCTGACATGGGGGTGGAGCTTAATAAGGAGATTTATGCAAATCGTGTCATTAAGCCCAGCGATATATGCAAATTGTGTAATTAAGCCCCGCCCCCTGTCAGTCACTCCTGTATTCTCTAGCGTTTCAGGGGATGGACGGGGCTTGATGACGTCATAAAGCCCCGCATATCCCTAATAACGGGATTACAGTAGTAATTGAGAGCTGGTCGGGGATTGCGGGAGCTTTGCCGGCTCTCCCAGGCTACCGGGAGAACTACCCAAATTTCGGGAGTCTCTTCGATATTTCGGGAGAGTCGGCCACCCTGATTTGCACCTGATTTACCCTTACTCCCAAACTCTGAATCCAGGCCATAGAAACAAGTATCCAGTATAAAACATCTGAGGCTGCTGCTGCTAATCCGATTCTGTACTAGATGGATTGCAAGTGCAGTGACCTGTGGCGACTACCGCAGAGGGTGATGTCTCTGAGCTATCGCATCACCACAAAAGGCCAATCAGCCAGCCTGAGGTAACAAGTTGCCTCATAGCTAAATAACAAGATGGCCGCCACTATATTTCCTCTGCGGGCCTCTCAATTAACCACATTGTTTATACCTAACCTGCATCTCAATGAGGTTGTTTCTGCATGATACAGGCTTAAACGTATTACTGCTCTTATCAGGCTCTATCCCACTTCCCATGGGGTTGAGAAAACCATTTACTGTGTAATTCAAGGTACACCTGCTAATGAGAATGCATTTAGGCTTTAGTTGAGGTTGGGATTACTGTCCATGCATGGCCTCCAGCAATGGTCGCTTAGCTGGGATTTCACATCTACAAAGAGGGACGGTTTGCCTGTAATTGACTTTCCATGGGATTAGCAAATAAAAAAAAATAAACCTTTTAAAAAGAGCAGGATGGAATTAGGGCGGCCTTCAGATAAATGCAAACAAGCTTAATTTGTGATATGCTGCCCTCCTAATTGAAAAACCAATTATCTCATTAATTAATAGGAATCCAGGGGGCAGAGGGTGAGGTCGTGGGCAAACATGGGCGTCGATTTGACGTAAGAAGATGAAATGTTTAGGTAAGGGAAACCTTTTCAGGGTTACTAAACTGGATCAGGCTCTTTTAAACAAATCATTTGTCCTATTTGTTTCTTTTAATGTGTCCTAATTGATTTAATACAAACTAATCAGTACAGAGGAAGGGGGAGAGTTTTATTGGCCTGTAAAACTGGTCCAATGTTTTTCCATTAAATGTGTTTCTGGGATTATATCTAAAAAATAAACATGTTTATTCTGGATGTCACAGAAAAAAGTATCGTAAAGTAGATATACAACTTATAAACTCAGCTTTTATAAGAGATAAATCGTGTTCAGTTTGGGGATATTCAGTCATGTTGTCATTATGGAATAGGATGGTGGCCATTTTGTTTGGCCATTACTCATTGTCTAAGGTAAAATGTTCTAAGAACGTCAAGGCCTATCCTCGGCATCTATCTGAAACCTAAAATATTGCTATGTCAGCACTAAACGAACAAGAGAGGAGTGGTATCTATGAAAGAATGGGCGGCACATGTATAAATTGTTTGTTGAGCGACTTTCTTTGGCTGTTTTGCTAGTACAGGCCTGGTTAACCTGAGACTCTTCAGGTGTTTTAAAACTACGAGTCCCAGCATACTTTGTCATGTACTAGCTATGCCTATGCAGTCAAGAATGCTGGGACTTGTAGTTTCCACATACATGGAGAGCCACAGGTTTGCCAGACCTGTCCTTCTGCAATTAACACAAATTGATGATAATAATTTAATACTAAAAAGAAAACGAAACACAATTCATCAATGTGTCTTTTTTTATTATTATTTTATTCTAGCATTTTGGAAAGTGTCAGTATAACCAGGCTCATCCAAATGCTCTTCTGTTATTGTATTTTGTAGTCAACAAAAGTCTTATTTACACCCCCCCCCCCCCGTCACCTGCCACNNNNCATACACTGACAAACATAAAACATTTACAGCTTCTGTTTCGCTATGTGCATCCCTTTTGACTTCTGTATCACCTTCCCAGGTCTTGTAGGTCATCTCCAGCCATTAGCCGGGGATATAAACCTGTCACTCGGAACGGGGATCGTTTTACGGTTCTGTTTAGATCATTAGACCTCAGATGACTCGGACTATGGATCTATGTCATTTTACAGCTTCTTAATCACTTATGGCAGTAACCACATTGTCTATCTATGTATCTCATATCTATCTATCTATCTATCTATCTATCTATCTATCTATCTATCTATCTATCTATCTATCATCTATCTATATAACAAGTTTTTATATAGCACCATCATATTATGTTGCACTTCACAATTTTTAACAATCACTATAAAACAAGACTGGGTGGTGACAGACAGACTGACAGACTGGGTGTGTAAAAGTGCTCCGCTCACGAGCTTACTCTCTGTAGGACATGGGGGGTTGATACATAAGGTTGAAGTGCTAAATATCACACAATTGAGCAGTCAGGTTGTATAGTAAAAGTACTCAGTGCTGTGGATGATCAGTGACACAGCAGTGTTACTACCAGGACTGAGCTAAAGGACCCATTTTACTTCTTTGCTTATGGGTAGGTTTAGTTTGAAGAATTAAGAATCCTCTCCATATATGATTTATATTTATTATTTCATGTTTTATTATTATTTATATTCTATCTTCTGTGAAGCATATGGACATTCTCCCTATGGGAGAAATTATTTGTGCCTTCTGTGAAGTGCCAATTTTATTTTATACATGGAGATTAATGTTTAAGTTTACTTTCATTTGTTGAAGATGTTATGTTATGTTGCAATTTATTTTCAAATAAAAAACATAACCAGGACTGAGGGGCATTTTAGTATGGAAAGAGACATTGTGCAGGTTTGTGTTAATCATGTAATAGAAAGGAATAAAGGACATAAAAGTGGTTGTAAATTGGGTAAACAAATGTTAAGAAATAGATTGAGGAATATGGTAACTTCTCTGAAGAGATGAGCTTTAAAGGAGATTTTGAATTTTGGGGAGTAGAGGATAGTCTTGGGTGAGGAAGGTTATTCCAAAGAGTGGGTGCAGCCTCGGGAGAAGTCCTGTAATCGGGAATCAGAGCATTTGGTCAGTGTGGAGGAGAGCTGTATGTCCTGTAAAGATCTGAGAGTGAGTTGAGATGTATCTTGAGATGAGTGAAGATATGTATGCGGATGCAGTCTTGTTGATGGCTTTGTAGGGTTAGAAAAAGGATTTTGTAGATACAGGCAACCTATTTCTAAACTGTTTTTTTAAGACCCAGAGGATTGTCAGCAGTGTGACATGCCGTGATTTCCCATGTCCACACCTACGCCAATGACCTTATAGTGACTGATAAACATCATATGAAAAACTGTGCAACACGCCAACCGTTCTGCCACTTTCCAACCAAGGAAGAGGGCAGACATTACGACCCATTTTGTTACTGAAATAATTTACTCAGGCTCCGCCCCCTTGCTTTGGAGCCACACCTTTATCTATCAACATTTTCTTGTGTTATTTTTTTTAAATATTTCCCATAATGCACCAGGCTCCTACGTGGCCGTAGGGAGGCCAAGCAGGCATTAGTGGGCCTCATTAGATTGTAAAGCACAGCATGTGACACGGGGTAACTGGTATCTGTTTCTGCCACTGTATATTAGCAGAACGGGACTCAGCCATTGATCAAAGTATGTCTCCCTTGTATGGGTCTAGCGTTGATCCCGGATAATCTGCTTAGCACTCTTGTACGTCCTGTGACTTCCTACCCCATGCTGTTAGCTTCTTCCCTTATCACGAGTTCTGATCAGTGCGTCAAATAAAGCTGATGACCATAGTGACCAATCAGACTCTAGCTTTCATCTACCTGTTACAGGTCTGGCCAACCGGTACTGCTCCATGTAGTTGGAGAGTGACAGGTGGGCCAGGACTGCTCTGTTACTTACTGGAACATGAAAGCTTAAATGTGATTAGTTATTATGGTCAAGTTTTACCTCCCCACTGGATTTTTATCATTGTTGCCCATAGCAACCGATTATATTCTAAATCTCACTTTTTGAATGTACCCTGTGGTCTCTAGAATCTGATTGGTCACCTCAGGCATCCATTTTGTTTAGCTTCATTTAAAAAAAAAAAGGAAGTTTTCTCTTCTGTGCAAGACAGGAAAAAAACTGAAAAGCGTGATCTTGCCCCATTTCTCCTAGTACTGCGCCAGCTTTATTTACATGAAGACAAATGGTGTTTTTGAAACCTCATATTGATTCGTTAGTGTGGAAGTGACAAGAGGGTGACTGAGTAATGGATTCCTCATTGACAGTGTCCGTCAGGAATTTCATTGTCCCATTCACTGCCATTGGGGGCTACAGGGATTTTTGAGGGATGCTTGTGGAATCTTCTCATTAGGATATGTCCCTTTCCTATTGTCCCCTTCCCCGTGAATCTGCTTTTCCTATGTAAAAGAGGGTCTACCCCCAGCCTTTGGAATGGAGATCAGAGCTTGCAATAGCCATCTTTATAGTGGTGACAGAGACAGCAGGGGTCCAAGGCTCAGGAAGAATGACTTCCCGCCCACGTTTAGATGTAGGAATTGGTCATTATTACCAGACCCCGGACCTTGCAACAAGACCCATTCCACCAGATGCACAAAACTCCGCTCCTGATTTTCCAACTGTCACTCATCTGGCTCTAATGAAGTAACTGATGTTTGAAATGCACTTTTCTTCAACACAGGTGGTTACAATAGTAACTGGTTGTTGGAAACTCAGTAACAGAGTACTTTGTACTTAGTGGAATGGTTCGCGTTGGACAGTCTGTATTAATTAATATGGGGCTTATGAAATGATTTCATGCAAATGACTGCATGTTATACCAGCCACAAATGATGTCATCAAGCCCCGCCTATCCTTAATAACGCTATTGATCATAGCATTTGACAGGCAGGTGGGCGAGACTTCAAGCCCCGGGAGATTCGTCTGGCACCTGTTACACCAAAAATTCCAAAGTCTATTTTATTTTACTTGATAAACCCACCATTTGTGGACTTTCAGCCACTGAACAGCATTTTTGTTAATAAACCCACAAGCCTCTCTGATACAAGAAGTTAGATACACTCTTTAGCTGCCCATTAGGCCGCTATTGAGCAGCAAGTGGATACCGCTGATACTTGCTGCTGCAGAGCTAGATGCCGGCTGCTGCTACGTAATTGAGTAAGAATCCAGAGGAATCATTGTGTTTGCCTTTGGATTGCACGCAGCCCCTCCATGCTTTGCACGCACATGTAAGGTACACATGCAGATTTGTGTGAACCTATGGGTCAGCCCCAATAGGGCCAGTACGCTGGCTCAGGGAGTAGCATTTGTGTCTCACAGCGCTGAGATCATGAGCTCTATTCCCAGACTAGGCCTTATCCATGTGCAGTGTGTATGTTCTCCACGTGTCTGCGTGGGTTTTCTCCAGGTGCTCCAATTTCCTCCCACACTCCAAATTTTTATTTGGAGTGTGGGAGGAAATTGGAGCACCCGGAGAAAACCCACGCAGACACATGCTGGTAGGTTAATTGGCTGCTGAATAAATTAGCCCTAGGGCTAGATTTACTAAGCTGCGGGTTTAGAAAAGTGGAGATGTTTCCTATAGCAACAATCAATACCACAATAAATCTGGTCCTTAGTGTGTGTGTGTGTTAGGAACTTTAGAATGTAGCTCCAGTGGGACAGGGACTGATGTGAATGTGAAATATCCTCTGTAAAGTGCTACGTAATCTGATAGCGCTATATAAACACCTGTCGATTAATGTGTCGGCGTTACAATATTTTGTCTGAGAGGATAACTCACCTAAAATGTGTGAATTTTTATTTGTCAGTGACTTGGAGTGTGGGGTGACCTCTCATAGAAATATGGCAGCATGCACTGAAGAACCTGTAAAATTCAGTTTCTGAGCACACAACCGTCATGCAGAAAGAAGGGCAGAGCACAGATATAATGTCTCCTCTGCAAAAACATCAAATATTTGCTTCAGGGTTCACTTCCCTTCAGTCATGACAGAGGAATGCAGATGTCCCTCTGGTTTAGGATGGCTCAGAGCTGGGAACGTGTTTGCCATACTTTGTATATCTTCACAAACACTTAGTCATCACACTATCAATAGAGACACATCCTTGACCTAGAAGTATGAGGAGAAGCCTTTCATGAGGGTGGTCTGGCCTGTGCAATAAATTCATGTGAGTTATCTCCTACTGGGTGTCTCTTGAAGAACCATTCCTCATGTGCTCGTAAGTCTCCTGTACAAACTGACTGACATATGAGTTTTCCTTCTGAGGGGTCTGAAGCTTTACGGGCAACCTCTGACCTCTGAGGGTCTCCGTGTGTCATTATCATTTAGGAGAAAATAATGACATCATAGTTGCCAGCTTTGCCTGAATATCAGGAGACGGGTGACCTCCTTGACTCCCTGAAGAGTGGGTGATCTCTCTGACTCCCTGAAGAGTGGGTGATCTCCCTGACTCCCTGAAGAGTAGGTGATCTCCCTGAAGTGTTTGACAATCTCCCTGATGTTGATTCAGATTCGGAAGTCATTGCGGTATGATGACAGAATTTAGAAATTGTGTCATATTCCTCTGCACTTAGGCCTATGGAGGCGGCCATTTTAACGGAGGCCAAGATGTCATCAAAGACAGGCAGTTAACTAAGACAACATGACTTCAATAATGGAGACAGAAATGAAAAATACACTTTGGTCTCTTGTTAATCAGCTGCAGTGTCACCTACTTTTATCTCATCTATAAAGATGGAGAAGTCAACGGATCCTATTCACAGTCTCCACAATAATACTGAAAGGTTTTATTCACTGACAATATAACAATCTATAAATACTGATGCCGCTATTTATAATGAGAAATAGTTTTCTGGTGGCACTAGACACACCCCTTTGGTGGCACAGGGCACACCCCTTTCTTAGTACAGGACACACCCCTCTGGTGCAGCACCTTGATAGTACTATCACAATCCCTCTGGCATTCATTTGCAAACGTTGCCAACCATGAGTTACATTTGCCACATAATGGCGATGTTGATAAGATGTCTAAGGATATTTATGCAACTGTGTCCACCTATGGCACCTATTTTGGAAATGTACAATATTGGAGAGCTGGCCTGCTGTCCCAAAGGCTCCTCTGGGCCCTTCACTGGTCAGTTACTGTTCTGGAACCTTAGAAGGGTCTGCCTGATTGGTCAAGACGGGCCACAGGGGCCTATTAGAAACATTTTCAAATTAAATGAAAGTATACTGACTGGCTTAAGATCGTCCAATAGTAGGCCTGGCCAACCTGTGGCTCTCCAGGTGTTGGGAAACAACGAGTCCCATCATGCTTTGTCAGGAATCAGCTATGCCCATGCAGTCAAAGCATACTGGGACTTGTAGTTTCCCAACACCTGGATAGCCACAGGATGGCCAGTCCTTGTATAGTGCCAGATTTACTAAACTGTGGGTTTGAAAAAGTGGAGATGTTGCCTATAGCAACCAATCAGATTCTAGCTCTCACTTTCCTATGACATACTAGAGAATGTCAGCTAAAATCTAATTGGTTGCTATGGGCAACATCTCATCTTTTCCTAACCTGCAGCTTAGTAAATCTGGCCCATAGAGTGTAAGCTCATTCAGTGTAATGTTACTTCTCTCGTTTTAAAATGATTGACAAAAATTGTAAAGCACCTCGTAATAGGGTGGCGCTATATAAAAACCTGTTAATAAATGAATAAATAAATACAAGCACAAGACTGTGGGCCTGATCCAGCGCTACGAAAATTCGCACGACGGGCGAATGCGAACGTACGCTCGTCGTATCAACCTACACGCCCCTAGCACTCCCATAGTAAAGTCCCTGCTTACGGCGGCTATACCCTACACTGGGTACGACCGTCGGCCGTACGAAAATTCGCAGAAAATACGCTGAGAAAATACGCTTAGCACGCCCATACTGTACAATTTAAATGGCTACCCCCGCCTCCCTGTAGTAAAACGGGCCCCCAGCCGACCATCGAAAAAAAAATACGCCCGGCGAGCGAAAAATACGCTAACGATACGCCCGCTATTCGCTCATGACGCGCGGGCGACCGGAACCTGTCATACTGGGCATGCGCAGTGCGAATTTTCGTACGAAAATTCGCATACGATGAGCGTACGCTCGCTTGCGAGCGTTGCTCTGGATCAGGCCCAAAG
>WWET01001623.1:120735-139336 GCA_011038615.1 Limnodynastes dumerilii
AAGTAGAATTGCAAGAAGATATATATATATATATATATATATATATATATAATGGTTGAGTGATGATGTTATCTGATAATGGTCTGGATTTTGCACCAATCTCCTATTATAACTTTTTTTTTCCTATTATAAATTTCAATTTCCAGGATAGCAAAAACATCAGACCAGGCGCAGAGGAAGGGTACAGAGGAAGTTTCACTAGTATCATGTGAAATGGTGTGTTACTGTGCGGCATAATCATGTGACCTGGGGACATTACTGTGTGGCATAACCATGTGACCTGGGGACATTACTCTGTGGCATAATCATATGACCTGGGGACATTACTGTGTGGCATGATCATCTAACCTGGGGCATTACTGTACGGCATAATCATGTGACCTGGGGATATTACTGTGTGGCATAATCATGTGACCTGGTGATATTACTGTGTCTTATAATCATGTGTCCGGGGGAAATTGCTGTGTGGTATAATCATGTGACCAGTGTGCATTAGTGTATTATAAACATGTGACAAGGACGCATTATTGTGTGGTATAATCATGTGATCTAAGGGCTGTGTGGCATAATCATGTAACCTGGGAACATTATTGTGTGGCATAACCATGTGACCTGGGACCATTACTGTGTGGCAGAACCATTTGACCTGGGAACATTACTGTGTGGCATAACCATATGAACTGGGAACATTACTGTGTGGCATAATCATGTAACCTGGGAACATTACTGTGTGGCATAACCAATTTGACCTGGAAACATTACTGTGTGGCCAAACCATGTGACCTGGGAACATTACTGTGTAACATAACCATGTGACCTGGAAACATTATTGTGTGGCATAACCATGTGACCTGGGAACATTATTGTGTGGCAAAATCATGTAACCTGGGAACGTTACTGTCTGGCATAACCATGTCACCTGGGAACATTACTGTGTAACATAACCATGTGACCTGGAAACATTACTGTGTGGCATAACCATGTGACCTGGGAACATTACTGTGTGGCATAACCATGTAACCTGGGGACAAAGTAGTTTGAGAACACACAGACCTGATAATTGGATTGTTCAGTTTTCTTTAATATCTGATCTCCCCAGTGGAGATTCTGTTAGGATGGGCACAAGGCTGTAAGACGATGGTCCCAATATTTGCCAAGTGTGTGTCTACTATGCAATATTCTAGGATATGGGAGCACTATATCGGCAGCTGGCGTTTTTTTTTACAAAATGCGGTGTTCTGGGCCCTAGAACAGCTGACATGAGGAAAGAGAAGATATTTCTTCTTACAGTCAGTGTCTGATGAACCATTATATGGACTAGGCTGAAGTCTAGGGTGTATGGCTTTAGGTGGGGTGCCATCACACCCTTGGGGAGAGGAACTGAAGCTTGTGGACCGGATTCACAAATCCGGTGTGAGTTAGGTGCGGACAGACCCTCTCTTTACCTAAAATACTCCGGGGCAGTCTTTAAACACCAGCCAGAGGCAATCTACGTACCAAACTGGTACATAGATTGCGTAAAGGACCTACTACACATGTGTGTTTGAAATAATGAAATTGCAGGTGAATGTAAGTGTTAGCCTTGGTGGAGAATTGGCCATGGAGGACCGTGTTCACACTTAAAGAGCAGCTGCTTCTTAAGTACGGTCTTTTCCGTAATAAGCTACTACACATGCTTAGTAGGTCATTACGCAATCTACGTATGACTTAGGTATATAGACTGGCTCTGCGCGGTCTTTAAAGAGCGCACAGAGTGGTTTAGGCAGCGTGCTACTGCCGCCTCGGGGAGTGTTTAGGTAGCAGCGGGAAGGGGAGGGATTTAGTTTAGCCGGTGAGAGAGTTTCTCTGTTCGTAGTTTCCTTCTTAAGAAGAAAAATACGCACGGTTACTTAAGAAAGACCTAAGTGCCAAAAGGCTCCTAAAAACGGGGGATGGGATCGCGGCAGAACGAGTGAGTTAGGTGCAAATCTGTCCGCACTGTCTGTGAATCGGGCCTGTCAAGTCATAAATAATTGGGCAACACCACCCTTCACAAGAAAGAGACAGAGGTCCGGCTTCACAGTTACGTAGTTTTTCGTCTTACGTACATTGTTTTAAGAATTGAGCTACCACACATGCTTAGTAGCTTATTTACGCTATCTACGTAACATTTCTGTCAAAAGACCGTGCTTACGCAATCTACGTACAGAAATGGTACGTAGATAGCGTATATAAGCTGCCACGCATGCGTAGTAGCTCAATTCTTAAAACAACGTACGTAAGACGAAAACTACGTAACTGTGAATCCGGACCAGCATCCGTTCTGCAGCATCTATTCATACCGCGATTAACGAGGCTTCACCAAAGACACAATACCCAGCGCAGTAACTGGTCTGGATACAGTCCGGTCTCCCGCCCTACGAAAAAAGCACGCAATTGTTATTAAGTGAGTAATATTACACATTGCTTGTCGTGAAGAGAGATGGATATCATTTGTGAGGGCCTCATCCTCAATAGGACCCCATCTCCTACTTCTAACCCCCAAGAGGTCTTCTTTTCGGGCCCTATTGTTACAGAAAACTTGTCCCTCAATGAATCTCTCTCAGAGTTTCCAAACACAACGGCCCCAGATCCGCAGTCATGAAGAATTGGCCGCCGACATCCTTCACACATAATAAAGAGACGGCATCTGTTCAGCGGCATCTTTTCTCTCCGCGAATAAAGATGCTTTTCCAAAGACACAAAACCCAATGTCTTGCCGGCGAGAGCGATGACTGCGCTTTGTTAAATGTCTCTGTTTTAATATAGAACCGGACGGTTATCCATCATACAGGGAAAGGGGAGAGAATATTGTTGTGTATAGGAGATGTCTATAAGCTTTTAATAATTAAACGCTCCCATTCAGCCGGGCAGGAAGCTTCCCATTCATCCAGGATTCGGTGATTCCTCATCCTCAGTTGGGTGGCTTCTTTTTAGGAAATGTTCTCCACTGATCAGAGAGAAGAGAGGAGAACACACAGCTTTATTTTGCATTGTCCTTATCCCCCCCAAAAAACCCAGCATGGGGCGATAAATCATTTGTCCGAAGGGTAAAATAGTGTTCAAGACTTGGGACCAAAACGTATTCCACACCATCAAATAAACCTTTCTAGATCTATAGACTAAGGATGGATGTTTCACTTATTCACAACGTATTAAGTATATTGTTAAAATGTAATAAAAGGGTTAAAGAGAGAGATGTCATAGATACCCCCGTCTCATAGAAACATAGAATGTGATGAATATGATGGCAGAGAAGAGACGCTTTTTAAACTATACGGATCCTAGACCATATGTAACCTTTAACTTGGTTTAAATTTAGGATATCCTTATAATTATCCCAATCATGTTTAAATTGTTCTACTGTGTTACCTCAACCAGCTCAGATGGGAGTCTATTCCACTTATATCCCCCCTGACCCTTCTCTTCTTCAAGCTATACATGTTTACTTCCTCTAGTCTTTACTATGTACTATGCTGTCCATCCCTGCCCTGTATGTCTGTACTGTATATTATTATGTACTATGCTGTCCATCCCTGCCCTGTATGTCTGTACTGTATATTATTATGTACTATGCTGTCCATCCCTGTCCTGTATGTCTGTACTGTATATTATTATTATGTTTGTTCTTTGTACGGCTCTGCAGACACCTTGTGATGCCTTATAAATAAACGATAATAATGTAATACTATTCAGCAAACTCTGAAATCATTATTTCAGGGTATTAACGTTCTTGCGATCACCATCTTGGTCTAGTATAGTAAATGTCCCTTTCAGCTGTGCACCCTGGCCGGCCGTTCCTATTGGCCTCGGTCTGGAGGGTAGAAGGTTTAGAAGAAATGTGATTTCGCTGAAAGAGTAGTGGATGAGTGGAATGGCCTCCTGTCTGAGGTGGTAGAAACTAACACAGTAGAACTATTTAAACATGCTTTGGATGAACAGAAGTCTATCTTAAGGGATCATATAGGGTCTAGGGTCATCATGGGTTTAAAACAGTTATAGTCCAGGTGGTTCTTATCTTATATGACGCCAGTTTCCAGGTCTGTATGTTTCTATTTGCTGAGCATTGAGAAAGTTCACTCGGGGCAAGCAATTGGAAGGAACAAGCATTTGTATAAATTAATTAACTACAAAGGCTGCAGAAGCCAGGTGAGTAGAACTCATCAAAGGCTGCACCCAGCACAGCGGCTGCCAAAGACCTCACCCGAGACAAGGAGACAAGTCCAGGCGTCTTTTGGGTCTCTGTCAGCCCTAATCTCAGCGTGTCCCTGACAGTGATACATAACGATCGTATGAAAACAATAGCGGGCCATTGTCTACCCAGACAGACAGCTGAGCTGCAGCCTGTGTGCTGCCCGTAGCCTTGTGTACTTGTCAATGTGCCATGGTGATGCCAGTTCTAAAGCATACTTGTAGAGCCCTTAGCCTTCAAAATATTATTTAAAGGGATGTTATATTTGCTTTTAGGGAATAATAAATGAACTATGATTGATGCCCTCATTCACAATACCCAACACTCAGACAATAACGACTCGGACAACTTTACTGGATTTAAAAATGGGGGCATAAGTTTATTGAAATAATGAAATTAATTACATTAAAATTAATTGCATTGAAATTAGTTTGTAATTTTTGAATTCATGACTATAAAATTTAGGGTTGAGACCCAGGTGGCAATAGCAGGTAGGTGTCACTTCAGGTTACTTAAAGGACAAACCAGGTTGTCAACAATGGCGCCCCCACCTCCCAAACCCGTTCCCCCGGCTCCACCCTTTCAATTGTGCACACCTCATCTTATGGAGGAGGCAGACCAAAGCCCCCGTCACAGGGCGGGCGACCCGGCGATTGATCAAAGGGTGCGCCTCCAATTCTGGATATTTCTCCCCCTGTTTTTCCTGCGCCAACTCAAAATGTTGTGACACGCTACCTCTATCGCCAACCCATGCCCCGTCTGAAAAGGAACCAACATGTTAGCATACATCCTACCATTGGGGAGGGAGGGAAACAAAACATCAAAGAGACAGAGCCACACCCTTACTTTCCCTTTTATCACTTCTGTCACCTGACCTAACCACTCCCTCACAATACCCCCCAGCCAATAACAACAACATTTCTTTAGATGATTCTAGAACCCATCTAACACACTGTTGAATATTGTGACTGCAGGCCCAATCAGTCATTTATTGTCCCTCTCATTTATACAAATGTTTGGTTTTATTAACCGCTCTGGTCCACAGTGATTCCGTCTGCACCTAGTGACAGGTGTAACACGTCAGCCCTATTCCATATGTCAGTGTCGGTAAGACGATAACTGTCACACCTCTTTCACATCACCACTAAAAACCTGGGTTGTTGGTTATGTGAAAGGTACCAGGATCCTGGTCCCGGGTCTAATGACCTGGGACTTAGACACGGGAAAAGAGAAGGGTTTTTCCCGTGTCCGACCCCGATAAGGTGGGGGTGTGATAGGTTCCAGCCCGGGTTTTTCAACCCGGGTCTCACCTAACACACCTGATTTTAGGGATTTGTTATGTTTGGGGGTCTGTTTTTTTCGTTAGTGAGTGTGTGTGATGATGGGGAGGGGAATTTAAACATTCAGGGCCACTTCTTTATGTTTGCCCCCCACCCCCAGGCTAAAACTTGCCAGCCCCTTTTAGGATATAAAAAATAGAAAAAAGATCCAGATTTGATGGAGACTCAGAAATTCAGACGTAATCTCCAAAGAATTTAGCAGAATGGTGTCCGAGTAACATAATCTTTGCAGAACTATTTTGCAATCTCCCCACCTCCCGCAGCTGCTGAAAGCAACTGTATCCCCCACCTCTGGATACTGTGATCACTATCTTCATCCTAAACCAGGAACAAATGAGCGTTAACCCCTTCTAGGGGACAGGAAAGTTCTTTTACTTGTGCTGGGAATTCCCTTCTCACCTGCAGCCATGCACACGAGAGCGATGAAAGATGGAACATTGGACCACCCAGAGAACTTATCGCCTGTGTCGCTACAAGAAACGTCGATGCTTATCCGTCCTCTACTGCTGCCATCACAGTTTTGCCGTAAAGCAAATATATTGTTGAGACTTCAGTGTGTGATACACAGGTTCGAGGCCTCACATAGAATGGTTCCGATGCTAACTACATACCTACTAGTTATCCTGATTCCAGCAGGACAGTCCCGATTTTGGGTGACTGACCCGCCGTCCCGACTGCCTTCTGGTTTGTCCTGGTAAGTGGGCCACACTGGGACTGTATTCAGAGATCCATTTTCACGTGCAATTGCGTGTGTATTTTTAGGTACGGTTTAACTGTGCATGCGTAGTAACTTTATTTTCGTACATTATGTAGAATATACGCACGGAAGAGCCTAACGGACGGACTTGGGAATCGTACTTGGTGAAATACATACGGATGGGCGGGATTGGACCACGGATGTGAAAATTTACATGAAAGTGGGCGGGGGGAGGCATTTAAATGAAGGCATGAGGACACAGTTATTAAGAATCGCACGTACGGCATACATATACGTATGTAAGTACACACATAAAGAACAGAGTGGTCTATGGACTTGTAAGTTCCCGACAGCACGGCCGCAAGAGGGGAGTGTCCGGGGTGTTGGATTGCGACGTGCGTGCGTATAATTGCGTACTTTTAAAAAACGGATCTCTGAATCCGGTCCATGGTTTGTGTTTTGTTATTTTAAATTACTATTTGATTTTTTGAAAGGCAGAGCTGCCTGACGTCAAAACCCTGAGGAGAATTGGAAAAGCGATTGCGGGAGTGCACACGCTTGAAAATTGACCGTCGGGTCTCCTGGTTTTGAAGCAGATTTAAAAAACCTTTAACCCGACCAGTCTCTAGTACGTGGCAATACGTTCATTCCAATTTTGTGGTCTTTCAAACCAAGTTCTACAAACTTTGTAGAACTTTACTGGATTTGCTCGACCTACTTTTACATTCTGTGAAGATTGCTTGGCCCACGTTGGAAAGAGACAGTCCAAAAATACTCCAAAAAACCACTGTAATGATTATTTTATGCCTTTCTCTGCGATTCGGAACGCATGAGTTACAGGCCGCTCTCGCTTTGAAGTTGCAGGCTGCGAGTTGACTCTTTACCAGGGGGAATTAGCAAAGGCTTATAAATGAATGTTGGGGATTAGATTCCCTGTGCAAGTTCTTGTTAACCCCTTTCCCTCAGGTCATGCAATAACAGGATACACCATTGGAAATGGTATAAGACGCTTTCATGGATATCTATAAAGCCTTAGAGCAGACCCGACCCAAGTCTGTAAAACTACAAGGTAGCACATACCCTGAATGCATACTCTTGCCCACACACTCGAGCAATTTTCCAATCCATGATAATTGCATGATTGGACCAGTAATAGCTCTAGTGTGTGACCAGTTCTTATGAAGATGTGTGACTTGCCGTCCAATTATCTTATTTCTGCCAGTTCATATGCCCAATTGGTGTTCAGTATTACAATAATCCTAACCCTAATTCCTAACCCCTAACCCTAATTCCTAACCCTAATCCTAATTTCTAACCCCTAACCCTAATCCTAATTCCTAACCCTAATTCCTAATCTTAATTCCTAACCTTAATCCCTAACCCCTAATCCTTATTCCTAACCCTAATCCTAACCCTAATTCTTATCCAGTAACGGGGGAAGCACATGAGAACGCAGCACACAGGTACTGGGAGCAGGGTTATATCACAGCTGGTACCCCCGGGGAGAGTAAATGTCGGATTGTTGAAATTTAAACTTTCGCCAGCGCCCCCACCCCGAAAAATAGTGATTGCCGAAACATCAAAGGAGGATGGAACAATAACCGCAGATTTTGCAATGGGCATGCACAAACTCGCCAAACATCTCTAGTGCACACAGATGCATCATTCTTATTATCATCAGGGTCAGATGGGGCAAATCAATATGTCTAAAGTCATACCATTCAACCATACTATTTTGGAGGGAATGCCTCACTTTTGCTGATTGAATGAGGTTTGTCATTATACAATAGTCAGGCAATAGTTTGGTGGCTCTCTAGGTGTTGTAAAACATGCTTTGTCAAGTATCAGCTACGTTTATCAGTTAAAGCATGCTGGGAGTTGTAGTTTTTACAACACCTGGGGCCACAGTTACTAAGCTGCAGGAAAGGAAAAGTGGAGATGTTGCCCATAGCAACCAATTAGATTCTAGCTGACATTCTCTAGTATGTAATAATCTGCTGTTGTTAATATTTTGATCCTCCAGCATGCATTGTCAGGTATAATCTAGGCCTATACTGTTGGAACATGCTGGAAGTCTAACCCATTTTTGAACACTGAAGGCAGCAGTTACGCTGACCTAATCTATGAATCCTAATCAATGAATCATGACTCAACAAGAGGTCCTCAAGCTCAGCCCTCGACAATTTTCCTCTTTGCCACCTTAACACAGATTTTCTTTGTCCCCAAGAGTACCACATCTCTATGAAATCATTGTATTCTTTTTGCAGAGATTAAAAAATGAATGTATGCCGCCTGATTTTCACAAAAAGTGCAAAAATATTAAATGAATGTAATTTTAAAAAAAAATTATTAGACCAAAAAATAAACAAAACAAAGAAAAATTAAAAAATTAAAAATTTAGGTCAACTGTAAAAAAATTAAAAGGCTTTTGTCCCAGTGTCCTTTCCTAAAAATTTATGTCTTACGAAAGACTTTTTTTATAAGATCCAACCACAAAAAAAAAAAAAAAAATCAGACACCATTTTGAAGTATTTTCTTTACTTAAAAAAAAACAAAACTTGTTGACAAATAAATACAGAAATAATGCATTAACTAGAAAAATAAAAGCAACATAAGACATTTCTACCTCAGGAAACATAAAACGTTTAGCTATCAAGTACTACATTTTCTAGCTGTGTTTCGATACAATAAGTGTATAAAATAATTAAAGCCAGTTGCATTAAACAAAAAAAGGAATATCCATCTTCTCTTCTTGCATGGCACTAAATTCTGGCTCATATGACAACTGTTATCCGACATGGATAAGGAGACAATATGGACGCCTCTCTGAGGAGAACAAGTGTATCTAGGTACATTTCAAGTAATGTACAATTCTACTTTACAATCATTTTTAATTATGTGCCCGTGGGTCAATGTGCACTCTGTCCATAACTAAAATATGTTCCTAAGAAAATATTCATAAGACCGAAAGCGATGTTTCGAAGTATTTTACTTTGATACCTTTTTTTGTAAATGTTTTTAAATTATTGGTTAATATTATTGCTGAATAATCATGTAATTACCCTTGGAATTTGCTGTATAATTTAACAATGTCTTTTCTACGATATATTTTAAGATGACCAAGCATACAAAATGGCTGACAGGATAACAACTTTGAATGGTCCATTCATCTTATAAATGAAACCTCTCGGGTAGCCTAATTAACAATTTAGTTACTGCCCCCTCACCCTTCACAGTCCCATTAACGCTACAGCGATATCTAATCCATATACTGTATAAGACATCCTATGAACGAGTCTTTGTGGCAAGGAGAAAGGTCAATTCTACCATCTTCCAAGACAATAGTAAAAGGCTGAGGCCATTGTATTGACTTGACGGTGTCTTGCTGTAAACGGAATACTCTAGGCATTATAAGAAGTGGTTATTCAAGATTCAGACGATGGGCCAGACAAGAGCAACGTCTCCGATATCTAAGGTGGTTTGGTGAATTTAGTCTCTAATGTAAATCCTTGTACACACAACATCGTCGGCAGTCATCGTCTATGAGGTAAAAAAGAAGAAAATTAGTATACAATATGAAAACCGCATTGTCACAGGCACTTAATTCCCAACTTCACAAGTCAGTAACAGTAATTAAGGCATAATAAGCATTTAAATTCTATCATGTGCATTCATGGAGACAGCCATTTTGAGAGGATGGATAACTGCTTACAAAAGCATGACCAATAATTCACTAGTGACATCACTAAGACATGATAATCGATCAGTTCATGACATGTTCTTGTAAATGTAAATATAAATGTTTTTGAACTCATGATTTATTTTCAGCCTGTAAAATGGCTGCCGAGTGTTGGTGAGCCCTCTTGGGCTCTAACTGTACCAAGGTGATTCCCGTTGCCACAATCATGCTCTTCCAGGGGTGTGGGTCCCTTCTGAGAATGTCCGTTTTGAAGGGACCATTCTCTCCCAGCCGGTTCTGAGCTTGCTGGGAAAGCAATTGATTTTGTCTAGATGCCTGGAGCACCGAAAACGGTTCTCCGAAAGGTAAACAAAAATTTTCCCTAAACCTCTCCCTAATGCCTATCCTAACCCTTCCCTTCCATGACCCTAACCCTCCCCTTCCATGACCCTAACCCTCCCTTCCCCCTAGCCTGATTCTAAGACTACCCTCCCCATAGCCTAACCCTAAGACTCCCCTTCCTGTAGCCTAGCCTTAAGACTCCCCTTCCCACAGCCTAACCCTAAGACTCTCCTCCCCATAGCCTAACCCTAATACTCCCCTCCCCATTGCCTAACCCTAAGACTCCCCTCCTCATAGCCTAACCCTAAGACTCCCCTACCCACAGCCTGACCCTAACCCTCCCCTTCCGTGACCCTAACTTATTGCCTTTGTACAGCTACCGTGTGGTGCCTTATAAATAAAAATTATAATTAATAATAATAATAACCCTCCCTTCCCCAGAACCTAACACTAACCCCCCCCCCAACCCTAAAATTCCCCGGAGAGGTCTGTGGTGGGCGGCAGGTGCAACGGGTCTGGAAGGCAGTGGTTCCAAAAATTAATGGGTAATATGTCAATCTGGGAAAAAAAAATCGGAAAAGGCCACCTTTTTGAAGTAGAGACAGACAAAAATCTGTTTTCTTCATCGCCCACCAGAATCTCCCCTCCAGAGAGGAAAAATGTTTTAGAATGTCTTAAATGCTACTTAAGCCAAGGACGCACTATACAACTGGAAGGTAGAATCCGATTGGTCCCTAGAAGTTTCATTCAATATACCCCATGGATTGAACTGCTTACCAGGATGAGTTCTCCATCATTGGTCAATTCCCTGGACCAGGAAGTCTTGGGACCATCTCCTTTCAGCAGAGTTTGCTCGCACACCATTTTGTTCTCACTTTCCCATTTTGCCAGGCTCTAGAGAGACAGAGAGAGAGAGATAGAAAAGGAACACTTCATTAAATAAGAATAGACCCTCCAGGCTAGGCCACTCAATACCCTGACCATCATTCATCATTTGCAGGAGACAGAAGCCTCCTCATGGAAGCTCATTACTGAGAGCTCCTCACACTCCCTGACTCATGAACTTCCTGGCTGAGGAAAGTGAATGGGGGGCAGGGAGACGGTTTAAGTACGGACAAGCAGCGGTAACAAAGCATGACGGATGGACTCACTGAAAGACCAACAGATGACTGTTGCAATTAGCACAGAGTAAATCATTTGATCTGGTGGTCTTTCTGACTCAAATGGGCCCCTTACTGGTGTTTTGTCTGATCTGGGGGTTGAATGAAGGCATGAGGAACAAAGAACTAAAAAGAGAGCAAAAAGGCACCCTGGCAAATTAATAATCTGAGTTTATAGAGGACCTTGCAAAGGGCGTGAAAGAGTTGTTACTGCGACACCTGTTTAATCAAATACAGTAGCGCCGACATGTTTGACATATGATAATAACAGGATTGCCAACACTCCCGGAATATCCGGGAGACTCCAGAAATGTGTCCAGTTCTCCCGGTATCCAAACCACAGCCTTGCGGCTAGTACTCCTAGTGTTGCTAAGGACTGGCGAGGACAATTTGCGTCTTCACACCCACCCCTAGAAATACCTAAAATGACCATTGGTAATCAGTGGGCGGGGCTTCGGGGTGTGATTTGCATGAATTGCATCATCAAGTCCCGCCCCCACTAAGGCATCAATTGCTTCCCTCTGGGATCTCCTACAATGACACAGCCGGCATCATGGTGTCAACTGTTACTGTCAAAATGGCGATTGCAGGAACGTCAACTACATGTCATGATAAACAGCATTCATACATTCATTCATCCATCCATCCATTCCTTCATTCCTTCATTCATTCATCCATCCATTCCTTCATTCATTCATTCATTCATTCATTCATTCATTCATCTATTTATTCATTCATTCATCTATTCATTCATTTATTCATTCATTCATCTATTCATTCCTTCATTCATTCATCAATCCATTCCTTTATTCATTAATTCATTCATCTATTTATTCATTCATTCATCTATTCATTTATTCATTCATTCATCTATTCATTTATTCATTCAATTTTATGCTTCACGGATCCCCCGAATCTGGAAATAAAATGTACTATTTGCAATGGTAGGTAAGGGATTCACCCCAGGGCTGGTAGGGGTGTGCGATAAGGGCGATAAGGGCGACTGCCCAGGGAACCAAGCTTAAGAGGGGCACCAGTAAGTTAATATTTAATGTTAAATTGGTTTGGATTCAGGGTCAGGGTCCACTATTTTTCCATTTTGCCTCTGGCGCTAAAATTTCTTGTTATGACTCTCCCCCAAAAATACCCCTCTTCCCTGCTATAAAAATAAAAAACAGAAGTAACTTTTATCCACTATAAATTGTAGTGAATGAAGAGCGGGCAGAGGTTTATAATACTATATAATCCAGCGCAGAAACATTCCATTAGGTCGCACCGATGCCGTCTATAGGATCCGACTACCAGAGCAGAGAAGTCATTTATCTGCTAATGAGATCAGAATTGCGGAAGACTCAAAGAAACAGTGCGTGCGGCCCATTCCAGGCTGGTCACGCCTGAGGGCAACCATCGAGGTTCTTTGTGAGAGGTGGCATCGGGCCAACGCTGGGCTTTCTCCTCTTTATTAAAAAGCGATGACCCATATTTTGTCAGAAATTGACTAGGTCTCAAATTCAGCTTTAACACCCCTCTCATGGTGTACTCAGCATAATGAGACTCATTGTGACCTATTGCTGCCTACCTCCTGGCAGTCACTCACAAGATAATGATCAGCAATACTGCACAGGGCCGGGCTGGGCCACGGTGTGGATGCATTTAGGACAGGTTATAATTTGTCCTGATTCTATGGAAAAACATTGGGTGGTAGATGAAGTTCAAGGGATTGATTTAGAGTTAAGAACAACAACATAAAAAGAAAGGTGCAAGTCAGCATTTGGACAAGCCATGAGTGGTCCAAATGAATTTCCATAATTTGCATTTCCACACAAACATTGAACAGCTTTCAACGGTATTTAGAGTTGAGCTTGGAAAATCACCTCTTAACTCCAATACTGATTGCCCAGTGTAAATTTAGTGTATTTTTTGTTGTAATTCCCAACTAGCCATGAAGTCCACTTTTATTTATTCATTTTTTTCCTAAATTGGAATTTTTTTTTATTTTTTAAGCGAAATAACAAAAAAAATAGAAAAAAATTTCTAGTTAGGTTTTTATAAACACGAATGTTTGAAATGTTGTATGTGGTTATATCCTCACAGAGGGCCTGATATAAATCTCCAATTGTCTGATTGTTTAGATTCAATTGCGGCTGCTTTTCTGTTCCGCACATACGCCCATCTGCGCGCTACCCAATCGGAATGCATTGCGATCCCACCAGAGCAATCACACTTATGACAGCATTCGACAGAGAAGCTGGGTAACTCTCGCCAATGGGCGTGTCTTACAATGTACAGTATAGAAGCGCAGTCTCTCTGCATAACGATTCAGACTTCCGTACGTATGCATTTTGCGTGTGGGTGGCGTAGGTTCAGGACTCGCATTCCCAGGACGGATCTGGACCCTCTGGATCCAGAAATTCGTCTTGGTACCAATTCCAACGGCAAGATGGGAAGTGGAAGTGCTGACGCAATGTGGGAAGGGGGTAGCATTTAAGCACCCTACGAACTACTCAGAAGTTTCAAGGTAGGGGAACTGGATTGGTAGTCCAAACAAGCGAGGGGTGTGGCCTTCACTCACCCATACACGGTTGGATCCATTTCTCTGCTGCTGTTGCACTCCGAACTCCGAGTGCAACGTTGTCAGAAGTCTAGATCCGCCTCTAAGCGAGGGTATCTTAGAGATTTTAAGGTTGGGTCCACAGATTGAAACTCTGTGCATGCCCTTTCCTCACACACTCAGAAGGCAAAATACAGCGGGGGACCACAATCAGACACCGGTATCAGGTCATATGTTACAAACTTTAATATCATTTTTTTTTAAATTAAAATACTAAAAAAGTTTCTGTTCTTATTTGCTCCTTGGGGAGGAAAAAAAAGTTGTAAAACTGAATTTCCTTCTAATCTAAAATCAATTGAAACGAGAGAACCGTCCCGGCAGATGTATTCCGTCTGAAATTTGGCAGAGGTGCTGAATTTCCTTATAGCAAAAAGAGTCGACATCACCTCACTTTACCCAACCGCAAATTGCTGCACAGAGAGCGGTCTGGAAGAAGTGTAATTTCCTCTCTGCTAAAAATGGGTATTCAATTATTCTCCCAAGATGCCTGAAGGTACTGCCTAAAATCATATCATAGGTGAATGTCTGGATTTTTGTTTCCATAGCAGCTGCTGCTGCAAATGTTTAATAAAGGAACCGATTTAATGTCTTAAACCGCTGACTGAATAAACCCAACTTGGAGCCATGTTGGGGTTAATGTCATGAGTCGAAATGCGATTCATAAATAGCCTTGTGAGTCATTGCTTTTGGACAGAGGAAGATCACATGACTTCTGGACAGTTATCACTCGTCTTTTAATATGTATAGGAGATCTTGCAACACGCCATAAAGCAAGGACAGATTTGCTAGATGATTTAATGGCTCACCAATAGTAGGGAAATTCACTCCTAAAAAGAAATAAATCCCCAATGCTTTTGCTGAAACAATGAAGGCACTGTTTAAGACACCTGCAAAGCCAAATTCCAAATCAGTTTTATAGGTATTTCTCTTGACACTTGCCCACAGAAATTAATGACACAATTAAATGGCTAATGGGTAGCAATAATACAACTTGTCTTTGCAAAGGGAAAAGGATTTTTTTTTTTATATTTTTAGGAATGGCGTTAGAAGATGTGAAATGTAATTGCATGAGTGAGTGATAGATTGGGACATAAAATGTCATTATCTGCCAGTCCACACATTGAGGACAGTGAAATGTATTTTCAGCAGCAACAAGGCTCATAATTTGGCTTTTTGCAATTCGAGTCAGTTAGCACGTTTTTGGTTTTTTTTACTTAAGGGCTCAAAAAGTATTGAATTGCAGATTTCAGCAGCAGCAGAAGACGTGCTGGCTCAGTAAGAGTCGTGTCCCCTAGCCATGCCTATGGAGTGTTCTTTCGGTCTGGACTCTCCTTAATATCGTCAATGGGGAAGTGAAATTGGAAACTAAGGTTCACATTTAAAAACCCATTTTTGTGCATAGTTGCTGACTCTCCCGGAATGTCCGGGAGACTCCCGAAATTCAGGCAGTTCTCCTGATATCTCAGGAGAGCCGGCAAATCTCCCGCAAGGAACTTGAGGCCCATGGTTTCATGGAGACCACGCCCTCAAGTCCTGCCCCCCTGCCTGGTAACACTAGTTTACTAGTGTTGCTAGGAACAGGGACGGACTTGATGTTGCAAATTGCATCATCTAGCCCCATCCCTATGAAACCTTGAAAGGGGTAATTGATAGGCAAGGGGCGGGGCTTAGTGACACCATTTGCATAAATTGCGCCGTTAAGCCCCGTCCCCTGCATGCATCTATGGCTTCCCTTTAGGATCTCACGGAGGGAAGCTTTTAAAAGTGAGCACCCCTGTTTTTGTGTTTTATACTCAGAGCTGTAGCTACCCCTCGGCTGGGATGGTAATCGACAGGTGCATCTAGCAAAGGGGAAGAAGGCTAGCAGGTTGGGTCAACCTTGGTCAGCAATAGATCCCCGATTGCAGGGACGACTTGCCCTGGCTCTGATTTGGACCAGTTAGGAACCAGGACAGGTCTTCTCTGTATTTTCTAGACCTTCAGAAGTACATGATGTCACAAAATAGTCCTTACTCTGCCTGGGGCCCCTGGGTCCCTAGATAAGACACTGGTTATATTAGCTAGTACAAAACTGGAAAATGGCCCAGGCGGATATGAGGCTCTATAGACTTAAACCAAATTATCGTCACATGGATAGGTTGCCTATTCTTACCTTACATGGGCGACCGTCAACCGTCTGTTCCTCAAATTCCTCCCCTATTTTGAAATTGATCTCAGTGGTACGGACAGTGGTGGAGGTTTTGATGTAGAAGCTTTCGTCTTCCTGCTTGATCTCCACGAATGGCTTAGAGGCGGCAGCCATTGCGATTTTTCTTAACATGACGTTGACACCTGAGGAAACAATGGGGAAAGGGTTCAAACGGTGGATCAGCTATAATCAGTTGAGTTGCAATGGAGTCAACTAGGACCAGTTGGTTTAAAATGAAGTCAGCAAAGAGAAGTTGGGTTAAAATGGTTTTAGCTATAAGCAGTTGGCTTGAAATTGAGTCAGCTATGAACAATTGGGTTACAGTGGAGTCAATTAGTACATGTTGATTAAAATGGAGTCACCTAAGAAAAGTTGGGTTAAGGTGGTTTTAGCTATAACCAGTGTTTTAAAATTGAGTCAGCTATGATCAAATGGGCTAAAATTGAGTCAGTTTGGCCAGTTAGTTTAAATTGTCAACTTTGAGCAGTACAGTTAAGATGGAGTTAGCTATGGCCAAAAAATTTGGCCTATATTGTAACCAAAAAAAGCCCCCAAAACAAACTGATTTTATAAAAAAATATACAGTTTCTTTTAAGGGGAATTTTTGACGTGACATATTGAAAGGTCAACGGAGGAGACAAAACACAGATGCTCTTCCTCAGACTGTGAGTTCATTCCCATTTGTCATCATGTCCTCTGTCAACATAGCGAGGGTGTTCTATATCATATAACATGATGGGCACATTCTGGTGACCTCTCCACACCTGTCTGCAATTACACTTTACAGTTCCAGACCCCACTAAGTGCCCTGGGAGAAGATGCAAAGATCACAACACATGCTAATGTTATTGCTTCCTGGTCAGCTACACACAGAAGAGGAAGCCACATTGTTAGCCTAAGTCATGAAAAGGCAGCCTCTCAATTCACTATAGGAACCACTGACATCCCTAAGGTACAAATGGGTATAAGAAGCGAGCCTATCAATTCTCTTTAGGAACCAGAAGCATCACTAAGGTACTAAAGGACATTTATTGGTCTCAAAAATTTTTTTATCAAATGTTCCTAAATATTGGCTGAGGCCACAAAATGGCTGTCTTTTTATGCACAATGGTTTAGCTTATAAAATGGCAGCCTACTGACATAGGACCTGATCCAGATCTCTTTGCGTGTTCTGTACGCTCGAAGAGCTTTACTAAGCTGCGGGAAATGTTGCCCATAGCAACCAATCAGATTCTAGCTCTCACTTTCCTATTACATACTAGATAATGTTAGCTAGAATCTGATTGGTTGCTATGGTCATTCCGCAGCTTGCGTAAGTCCCCTGTCTTAATTAAATGAGGATCGGGGCCCATAAAAGCCAGGGGGTAGATAGGCTGACAGCCAGATCTTAATCCCGTAACCCATTACCATGACTAGATTTTTAGACCCTCCAACATGACCAACATAACCCATTCCATTAGGTACAATTTATCCGCTCTGAGCTTCCAACTGTCACTCACCAGGTTTAAATGAATTAACTAATATTTAAAAAAAACTATTTGCCTCTTCAACAAAGGTGGTTACCATAGTAACTGACAGTTGGAAACTGAGGAGCAGAGTATTTTCTACCTAATGGAATGGGTCATGTTGGAGGGTATGGATTTTTAACTAAATCAAATCATTCAGTCTTGGTCACAGAGTAATCGTGAAAGACAAGGAATTTGGACACATCTGCCTTCCTTGTTTACTGTACAACTCATTGCTTAACCACTAAAAACAGCACCTGTTATATTGTGTAAAAACACAATAAATTATTGACATGGCTGTGTCACTGCGCTATTTCCTTGAGGCAACAAGGTTTATTGATGGGTTTGGAACATAGCACAGACCTAAGAAACAAACATATTAACCTGTCAGTGCTCAATTATTTTAAATATTCTAAAACAAATTGTTCTGAGGGAAAATGACAGAAAATGATTTCTGTGAGATAGGGAAAGTGACACGTAGCAGTCATAGAAGGGGGTGTGTCGTTCTCTGTGCAAGGGGTGTGTCCACTCATTGCCATATATAGTGGCTCTCAAGTGGTCCACCATCGCTAGATATCAGGCCTTCCAGATACAGTGTGGATAGCATACCCTCCAATCTGACCCATTCCATTAGGTACAAAATACTCTCCTCCTCAGTTTCCAACTGTCAGTTACTATGGTAACCACATTTGTTGAAGACGCAAATAGGTTTTAAATATCAGATCATTCATTTAAACCAGGTGAGTGACGGTTGAAAGCTCAGGAGCGGATTAAATTGTACCTAATGGAATGGGTCATGTTGCAAGGTCTGGGATAGGCAAGCCTTCATAGACCCCATGGCAGTAATAGGCAACTTATATGTACCACAT
>WWET01001623.1:151392-175985 GCA_011038615.1 Limnodynastes dumerilii
AACCTCTCCTCTCCTTGGGTGTGTCCCTCCAGTCAGCCTTTCTGCCCCTTTCTTGTGTGTGTCGGACAAGCCAGCCTTTCTGCCCCTTCCTTTTGTGTGTTCAAAAAAACCTTATTGCCCCTTCATTGTGTGTCCAGGCAGACTTATTGCCCCTTCCTTGTGTGTATCCAGTTAGCCTTATTGCCCCTTCATTGTGTGTGTCTAGTCAGACTTATTGCCCCTTCCTTGTGTGTGTCCAGTTAGCCTTATTGCCTCTTCTTTCTGTGTGACCATTAAGCCTTAATGTCCTTTCTTGTATGTGTCCAGCCAGCCTTATTGCCCCTCCTTCTGTGTTCAGCTAGCCTTTTTGCCCCCTATTTTATTATTTTTAGTCAGCCTTATTGCCCCTCCTGTGTCCAGTCAGCTTTATACCCCCTCCTTCTGTGTATCCAACCAGCATTATTCCCCCTTCCTTCTGTGTATCCAACCAATCTTATTGCCCCCTCCTTTTGTGTCCATTCAGCCTCAATGTCCCCTCTTAATTTTTGTCCAGCCAGCCTTTTCTTCCCCTCCTAATTTTTGTCCAGCCAGCCTTATTTCTCTTTTTATTTTTTTCCAGCCAGCCTTATTTCTCCCTCTTAAGTTTTGTCCAGCCAGCATTATTTCCCCCTTTTTATTTTTGTACAGCCAGTCTTATTTCCTCCTCTTAATTTTTGTCCAGCCAGCTTCATTTCCCCCTCTTAATTTTTGTCCAGCCAGTCTAATTCCCGCCTTTATTTTTGTGCAGCCAGCCCCATTTTCCCCTTTATTTTTGTCCAGTCAGCCTCATTTCCCCCTTTATTTTTGTCCAGCCAGCCTCATTTCCCCCTTTATTTTTGTGCAGCCAGCCTCATTTCCCCCTTTATTTTTGTCCAGCCAGCCTCATTTCCCTCTCTTAAGTTTTGTGCAAACAGCCTTATTGCCCCTTACTTCTTATAGCTGCCTCTTTAGTGTGTGCCCCCTCCATGTTATTCCTCCACACTCCCCAAAGCAAAATACCTTCTTCCACATAATAAACTTACCTTTTCCTGCTGTCTTCTTACCTCCAGATCTCTCCTCCGCGGCGCACTCTGCAGAATGATGCCAGCGTGACCTTAGGTCACGCTGACGTCTTGTAAATGGAGCTGCGGACGGGTGAGCAGGGCATCGGGACCCAGCGGCGGCCAGTCCGGTATGAAAGTGATGCCGAAATGTCCCTTTATTAGTGAGCAACAGGTGACATCCAGTGTATGTCACCTGTTGCTCTCTGAAAACGGGGCATTTTGGCGTCCCAAAGCGGGGCACAGGGACAACAGGACAGCCCATCAAAAAACTGGACTGTCCCGTTCAAAACGGGGCGTATGGTCACGTTAGCTATACCCAAAACTGCCATCAGGGGGAGACATCTAGAACTATTGTCCCGGGCCCGGAGCTGATGGCACCTGTGATAATCACCTTTGCTTTACGTGCGTGCCGGGGTTCCGTAGTTACGCAGCCGTAGCGGTGAGGGAACACCCCCTGCACTCCCCGCTGTCAGTAGTAAATCTGGAGACGTACTCTGAATATGGGCCAGTGTTCTAAATAACCAGAAACCAATCTTGCTCTAAAGCTGGGGACACACCTATGCAATCATACATCATGAGATGCAGAGGGTTTTACAATGTTACTGATGACTACAAGCCCTGATGAGCAGCCGATTCCTGTGTACACACTACACCAATTTATGATCTGAGGTCATCATCTAACCATCTGCTGAAACAATCGTGACTACATACACACTGTACAGATATCTGTCTATGCTGCACAGGAGATGTCAGGAGAGACAGGCAGACGGTCGTACCGGCATACATACTGCACACATGTCTGACATTGCAACTAAAATGGTGCATGGCCTGTGTCACACAACATACAGAGAAAGACTAGAGGAAGTAACATGTATAGCTTGGAGCAGAGAAGAGCAACTAAAATGCTGCATGTCCTGTGTCACACAACATGCCAAGACATGGTAATGGTACGTAGATAGCATAAATAAGCTGCTACACATGCGTAGTAGTTAAATTCTTAAAACAACGTACATAAGACGAAAACTACATAACTGTGAATCCAGACCCATGACCGGACTTATAAGACTACTTGTAGAAAAAATACTGTCCAGCTCGAGCCTTATAATATTGCTGAAAATTCTGCAATGGAAACTCAGCAACAAACCAGCGATTCTCCCTTTGCACATTGTGCCCTGGCAGCTGTATAGCTCTCAGTGGGTTATAATCAGGTTCTTATTTATCCGCTGGTTATAAACCATTTGTTGGGCATTGTGGTGGTTTGATGAGACTGAGGACTGTGGAGATAGTGATATTATATTATATATATTATATCGTGAGATATATAGAGGAGACAGTTATAGATTTGTCCCTTATAGGCACAGAACAGCGGGGAGGGAGGGGGTGGATCGTAAACGCAGGGGGTTTGTGGATGGTGTTTTGGCCGGGTTGAGGAGGGGGAGGAGGGAGGGCAGGGGTGTTATTTGGGATAACAATGTAACTAATTAGCAATGTAACAGGCTTTGTACACAATCTATTACCAGCTAGAAGATTAGGAAGACATTACATTAGGATGCATGAGGGGAAAGTCTGGGAGACTGGGCGGAGGATAGAAGTTTATGTCCTGGTGTCTGTGTATTAGGAGGAGAGGGGGTGGTGTCTGTGTATTAGGGGGAGAGAGGGTGGTGTCTGTGTATTAGAAGAAGTATATGTCCTGGTGTCTGTGTATTAGGAGGAGAGAGGGTGGTGTCTGTGTATTAGGGGGGAGAGAGGGTGGTGTGTGTGTATTAGGAGGAGAGATTGTGGTGTCTGTATATTAGGAGAAGTACATGTCCTGGTGTCTGTGTATTAGGAGGAGAGATTGTGGTGTCTGTGTATTAGGAGAAGTATATGTCCTGGTGTCTGTGTATTAGGATGAGAGAGGGTGGTGTCTGGGTTTTAGGAGAAGTATATGTCCTGATTTATGTGTATTAGGAGAAGAGGGGGTGGTGTCTGTGTATTAGGAGGAGAGAGGGTGGTGTGTGTGTATTAGGAGAAGAGGGGGTGGTGTATTTTTATTAAAAGAAGTATATGTCCTGGTGTCTGTGTATTAGGAGGAGCGGGGGTGGTGTCTGTGTATTAGGAGGAGAGAGGGTGGTGTCTGTGTATTAGGAGGAGAGGGGGGTGGTGTCTGTGTGTTAGGAGAAGTTTATGTCCCAGTGTCTGTGTATTAGGAGGAAAGGAGAACTATGTGTCCTTATATCTGTGTATTAGGAGAATTCTGTGTCCTTATATCTGTGTATTAGGAGAGGTCTGTGTCCTAATACCTGTGTATTAGGAAAAGGGGGATCAGTGTGTGTTATCAGGAGGGGATAGATTTGAGTCCTTATGTGTAGACATAAAAATAAGAGGTACCTGGATGTCTGTGTATTGGGAGCGGGAGGTGTGTGTGTATTGATATCTCTGTATAAGGAAAATGGAAAAGGTATATGCCCCCAGATAACTTACTAGGAAGGGAGACATGTCATGATGTCTGTGTATTAGGAGGTGGGAGGTCAGTATGTTCCGAGGTCTGTTTATTAGTGAGAGATGTTCTAATCTGTGTATTAGGAGGGTTATGATGCCTTGATGTCTTTGTATTGGGGGTGGTGGGGGGGGGGGGGGGTGCATGGCGATACACTGTGCTTTACTAATCACTGCGTATCTGTGTATTAGAAAGGCAGAGATATCCTGATGTCTGTGTATTAGGACAGGGGAGATGTCCTGATGTCTGTGTATTAGGATAGGAAAGATGTCCTGATGTCTGTGTATTAGGAGAGAAGATGTATGAGTCCTGATGTCTAAGTATTAGCACAGTAGAGATGTCCTGATGTCTGTGTATTAGGACAGGAGAGATGTCCTGATGTCTGTGTATTAGGAGTGAAGATGTATGAGTCCTGATGTCGGTGTATTAGGACAGGAGATATATCATGATATCTGTGTATTAGGACAGAAGAGATGTCATGATTCCTGTGTATTAGGACAGGAGAGATGTCATGATTCCTGTGTATTAGGACAGGAGAGATGTAATGATTCCTTTGTATTAGGACAGGAGAGATGTCATGATTCCTGTGTATTAGGAGAGAAGAGATGTCATGATTCCTGTGTATTAGGAGAGAAGAGATGTCATGATTCCTGTGTATTAGGAAAGGAGAGATGTCATGATTCCTGTGTATTAGGAGAGGAGATATATGAGTCATGATTCCTGTGTATTAGGAAAGGAGAGATGTCATGATTCCTGTGTATTAGGAGAGGAAGTGTATGCTGTCTGTGTATTAGCTGGGGAGAAAACTGTGTATTGGGAAGGGAAAGTTTTGCGTTCAAGTGTCTGCACAAGCAGAACGAGAGAGATCTATTCCCTGATCTCCTGGTGTCTGTGTATTAGAATGAACTGAGAATGATAAGTCTGATGTCTGTGTATGACGAGGAGGTAAGAGAAAATTAATCTTTTGATGTCTGTATACGAGGAGAGAGGTAGAAATGTCTTAATATCTGTGTATTAGGACAAGGATAGAGTTATACATTTTCTGTGTATTAGGACAAGGATAGAGTTATACATTTTCTGTGTATTAGGACAAGGATAGAGTTATACATTTTCTGTGTATTAGGACAAGGATAGCGTTATACATTTTCTGTGTATTAGGACAAGGATAGAGTTATACATTTTCTGTGTATTGGGACAAGGATAGAGTTATACATTTACTGTGTATTAGGACAAGGATAGAGTTATACATTTTCTGTGTATTAGGACAAGGATAGAGTTATACATATATAATAAAATAGAAAACAGAAACATTCCATGGCACCCCGGTGAGAGCGTCGCAGCACCCCAGGGAGCCGCAGCGCACAGTTTGGGAACCACTGCGTTATACATTTTCTGTGTATTAGGACAAGGATAGAGTTATACATTTCCATATCTGTGTATTAGGAGCAGGATAGCGTTATACATTTTCATACCTGTGTATTAAGACGTGGTGAAAGATGTAAATCTTGGGTATTATTAGAATGCGGTAACAATGATTAATCTGCTATTGGGCGCGAGGTATGAATCCCCATATTAGGGTGAGGAGAGAGATCTTAATCCCCCGATCTCTGGCTATCTCTGTGCCAGTGTGTTATACAGAGAGCATGCACATACCTGACATAAAGGGGCTTATTCTCATGCAGGGGGGTGTAAATAGACTGTGGTACTCTGTATATCTGTATATTAGGGGTCAATGTACTCACCCAGAACTTTCAGCAGCTCCTCGAAATTCTCCGAGTGCTTCATCTTCCAGTTTCCGGAGAAGTTGGGCATTTTTTTTTGGGAACGCAGGACGACCACACCACCGGGAACAAAAAAACAGACCCCCTAAAATGTCACCCTGGCCACTGGCTTGTGCCTCTGTCCTGCTAGGCAGACACCTTCCTCTGTAGCTGAGCGTAGTGACAGCCTCACACTGAGGTCTATGCTGTGCTTGCCCAGCCTCTGCAGGTTATAGCAAATTTAGCAATGCAACATACAGCCTGCCCTGGACTCTCTCTATATATATAAATATACACCCCCTGCCCTCCTCTCTCATATGTCTGATGCATAATCACTGACCTCCCCCCCCCTAGGAGGGGCTACCACACAAAAACCTCCGCTATCCCACCTGTAGCTTTATCTTCCCAGCACCTCCTACTCTCCCTGCAAAAGAAAAAAAAAGCTATTTAGCTTAAGCTGACAATTATCTCCCTCTATAGACATAGACACTGTTGCTGTTTTTTTTCTCTCTCTCATTCTTTTTTTGTTTTTAACTCTTTTATTTCCAGAGAGAATGGCAGAGAACACTCGATCCACCAATCCGATTGCACATGCCATAGATACGTTAGAAAATCCGACGGTAAATGTCACAAAATAATGGGCAAACAAAGGGCGCACGGAGGATCGTATTCACAGATGTATGATTTTGCGTGGTTTTCCGTGCGTATATTTAGGAGCGGATTAACTGCGCATGTGTAGTAACTTTATCCACGCAAATTACGTAGGATTCAGGCACGGACTTCTGAATCGCACTTAGGGCCTGATCCAGAGCTACGGCCGCAAGCGAGCGTATGCCCATCGTAAGCGAAAATTCGTGAAAAAAAACGCACTACGCGTGTGCAGTATGACAACTTCCGGTCGACCGAAGGACATGAGCGTACAGCGAGCGAATTTTCAGCGTATTTTTCGCTCAAGGGGCGTGCGTTTTTTACGACGATAGGCTGGACGCTCAAGTTACTACACAGAGGCGGGGATAGATCGAGTCAACCTGTATTGAATAAAAAAAGTAATATACTTATCTTACATTTGTACTCATTCTTGCTGCTGCATTAAAGATACTCATAGATATGTTTGGTAATAAAGTTGACATTTTTTAACATTTCACAATCTGTGTTTTAAAACATATATGAAAATTGGTGCACAAAAAAATGGCAGCACCTCCCACAACCATAAAATGCTTGCTTGCTTTAATTCTTATAACTGCACTAGACACAAATATTAGAATGTGATAAGTTGTTTCCATAAAAACTTCCCTTCCAACCACAACTTGTTCTGTATATCCCGATGCATGCACTGCTACCATAATTAACCTTTCCTGCGCCATTAGGTTAGCACAGACTTAGGTCATAAAGCTCTTTGCCTGTCCCAGGTTGGCTTTGGTACCTGGTAAGTTGAACGGCTTCTGTTGGCGGGGGCATTGTGGGGACGGGGGGGGAGGAGAGGGGGGGGGGGGGGGGGGCATTTAAATGGATTTTGAGGGCGAAGTTATTAATGTCCGCAAGTACGTAACATACGCACGTAACTACACACGTAGAGTTAAGGTTGCCCTATGGACGCGTAAGTCACTGAAAATCCGTTTGTGTCCATCCGGGGCTGAAGTGCAAATGTGAAGGGGGGTCCTGTAAAAAAAGTTCTGTGCATGCAAGAGGAGTGGTCTCTCCTCACCACGCAGCCATCCACTATAAGACCTTTGCTGCCGCTGTGGGTGTGTCACCGACTCCCTCTTAAAATGGGGACGGCTCAGAAATTTGGATTGCGTGAAAGGGCTTAACCTAGACTTTAGAACACCATTAAATCCCCTCCCACCTTGTATTTTTGCTGTACGTTATCCCGCCGGTCTCACCCCGCCAGAGCCGTAGCTAGAATTTTTTGTGCCAGGAGGGGCAAAAAAGGAAAAATGGTGCCCACTACTTGGAATTAATAAGTTTAACATTAACAATGAAGTTAATGGTGCCCAATTTTGGCTTAGTGCCCTGGGCAACCGGCCCTATGGCACATCCCTAGTTACGGTCCTGAACCCCGCTGACGGAAAGGCTGCTACCATGGAAATCTAGATCTGAGAAATAGCTGCTCTTATACTTGTCCATGTTTGTGTGTGTGTAGGGCATGGGCTGATATGATCTATATCCTAGAGCAGGCTTTGGTTCAGAGAGCAGGGTAGCCATCCTAGAGCAGGCTTTGGTTCAGAGAGCAGGGTAGGCAATGCTCTAGGACAGGTCAAGCCAACCTCTTGCTCTCCTGGTGTTGTGAAACTACGAGTCCCAGCATGCTTTAAATGCATGGGCATAGAGGATACCTGACAAAGCATGCTGAAGTCACAAGTTGGCCATGCCCAAGATGGCTGCCATGCTCTCCAAACCAATGTAAATGCTTAGGGTGTTATGGGTAGAATGATACTATATAAGATAATATATATTAAAGATTTATAATATGATAACGGAATGTTATTTCAGCGTGTTGTTTCCATGGAGAAGTGGAGATATTTTCTAAGGGAAACGACAGATTTACTTCAGGAAAAAAGCGGGACTTGCTGCCTGCATTCCCTGCATTATCCTGCCTGTCGCTGGCATTGTTTGCATTGAAGAGTTAAACCGACGCGTGTTTGAAGAAAGGAGGCGTGATGAAATCGGAGATAGGCAGCTGAGATACAGTACGGTTTTCCCGTCCAACCTCGACAGGCTTGGATAATGGAAAGTAAATACGGAGAGAGCTGGAAGTGACAGGCTGGCTGCTCTTTCTGTCCGGAGGGAGTCTTGCCCAAACATGTCCTGGATGATAGAAACGTGTACTCTCCTGTCATATGGGGCGAGCTGTTCCCAAAGGGAACGCTACGGGCCTGATCCTGATCCGAATGCATGCACAGGGCTGCTACCAGAAACTGTGGGACCTGTGACACGGGCCGTGGCGCTCCTCCTCCTATATGACCTTTCGGGTCGTGATATAGGCGGAATTGCATGGACCTGCAATAATGTTTCACAGCAGGCAAATGCCTCTATGGGCATCGGCCCGCCGATGTGTAGCCTGGAACAGTGGTATCAGCGGTTGGTGACTGGTGACAGTGACCTACCGCTAATACCTGCAGCTGGAGAGCTAAGGTGAGTCTCCGGGCCCGGGACAAAAGTCTGCATGCAGAATGGGCCAGATCCTACCCGTATTTCCCCCACCTATTTTCTTCACCCCCTTCCACCTTTATGACATCATAGTCCGGTTGTTGCCGCACAAAAGAAGGGGAAATATGGACATTGGGCCTGATCCAGAACAATGATTCGAAGCGAATTCGCTATTTAGTACGCACTGCGCATGCGCACCATAGAAAATACGCACATTAACGTAGCGTAATTGTGAACGTATGGGCCATTCACGTATGTGTCACGTAAATACTTACGTGTGGGCGTGCCAATTTTACGTTACTCCAAAATACGTCTGAAATACGCGAAGTAGGCGGGGGATGGTATTTAAAGTGTACAGTATGGGTGTGCTTAGCTGCGTAAATTCGTTCAGCCCATACGTACGTGTGCGTATGACAGCGGTTACATTGGAAAGAGTTAAGGTAGGGTTTGGAAAGCGTATCTTGACAAAATACGTCCGTGCAAGGGGTGTGCCAAGGGGAGTGTAGAGAATTTACGCGCACGAAAATACGCTCCGCGAATAAACGTACGGCAAACGTAGTTCTGGATCTACCCCATTATTCCTGCAATAACACTGAATCTCTATAGGAGCTGGAAGCGTGCTAATTCATCGGTACATCAATACTTGGTCTTATTACCAACAGCTTATAAGGAGCAATGCGACACCAGCCTCTATTCAGTTCTACTCGTGACTGTTTATATTTTCAACTGGGTCAATGTGATATATGTCAATAATAATTGATTCCTTTGCACATCGTAGTTTTTTTTTATATATATTGCTCTTAATAAACTGAGTAATTGTTTGCATACAGGTGCCACAAAATGATTGATGTTTCTTAATTTATAACTGTGTATAGTCATTGGTGCTGTCATTTAAATGTTTCAGTGTGTACAGAGTCACAATTGTTTCGGCAAATGGAGAGATGATTACCGCAGATCTGCTGACTTTTAGGAAGGGTGCTGCAGAATTTTGGGGGATCCAAAAAATGTGAGAGGGAGAAGTATTAAATGTGTAAAGAAATAAAATTAAAGTCATTTTTATATATAAAAGAACGTAAACATGGGGGGAGTGGTGTGAAAAAAACAGAATTTAAATTAAAGACGAGTTTGTTTTTACCTGCCACATATTAGCCTGGCATGGTAGGGAGCTGGCACTACGAGCGTATTAGCCTAGGGAGGCCTGGACCATTAATCAGGCCCTGCCTGGGTAGATTGGATGCCATAGCCGCCCTTATCTGACACCAGCTTCCAGCTCTCCCCTTGCAACAGCTGGAAACCATAAGAGGTCTCTGTGTCCGTCTGTGTCCCAGCTGTCTATGCTGCTGACTCCCAGCCAGGCGCCTCTTACGAAATACTATGCTGCCTATTGCCGTGGACTCAAATACTCCTCAGTCACAGGCCCTCTCTATCCTGCCAGCTGGTCCTGCAAACATGATCCCTTCTTGCTGGACATGGGGGATGCAGCCATTTTGGAGGAGACTGTGGTTCTTGTACTAGGGCTCCCTGTTTTTCCTCGATATAAAGGTAGAGGTACAACAGTCTGTGCACAGTGACGGCTGCCATTTTGTTGACCAATACCGTCTTTCCCCGAAAACAAGACAGGTTCTTATAATTTTTTTTTCTTCAAAAAAGGCACTAGGGCTTATTTTCGGGGTAGGGCTTATTTTTTTTTGTTTATTTATCCCCTCTTGTATTTAGGTTAGCAGTGAAGCACACTGTAAGTTTATTTTTTTGGTATAGGGGAGATGAAGCTTGGTGGTGGGTCTGTGGTTAAGTTAGACAGCTGAAGCTGGGTTTCAGCACTAGGTAGATCCATAAAATGGTGCCTATTGAGCAGGAAATGGACGCTCACCTTTACTGTACACACTGTAGTTCACTTGGTCAGAGTCCGGAGCACTAAGCACCACCAGTCCGCCCAAAGTATTTGTCAGCAGTAGACCACAGCTGTGGAGGCAGGGCTCACTCACCGAAGGATCGGAGAGGGAGGCTCGCAGTAACAGTGGGCCAGGCGTGCGGACGCTCACAAGCCGGGAAGACTCTGTGCTCAGCGGAGTCAGGATGCACTGCACGTGACTAGGGCTTATTTTCTGGGTAGGGCTTATATTTCAGGAAATATGAAAAAGCAAGGTAGGGCTTATTTTATGACTAGGTCTTATTTTCGGGAAAACAGGGTAGTCACCTATTGAGATAGATTTATCAAACACCTCTAATGTTCTCTGAAAACAAGTAGAGGTGTTCCCCATAGCAACCAAATTCTAGCATCATTTACCCAGTATATGTCATAAAATTAGGGTTGCAGATCCTCCATATGACCCATTCCATTAGGTAGAAATAAATCCGCTCCTGAGCTTCCAATTGTCACACTCACCTGGTTTATATGAACTAACTAATATTTAAAAGACGATTTGCCTCTTCAACAAAAGTGGTTACCATAGTAACTGACAGTTGGAAACTGAGGAGCAGAGTATTTTATACCTAATGGAATGGGTCATGTTGGAGGGTCTGGGGCTGCCAACTCTCCCAGAATATCTGGGAAATCACGCCTTTAGGCCCTCTCACTGAAAACCAATGAATGTTGAGTGTATTTCTAGGTGTGGGGGCGGGGCTTGATGACGCAAATTGCGTCAAGTCCTTGGCAGTCCCTAGCAACACTAGTGTTATATTGTTGCTAAGGACTGCTAGACTGCTGGGGTCCCTAGCAACACTAGTGTTGCCAGGCAGGGGGGTGGGACTTGAGCTTATGATTTGCATGAAACCGCGACCTTCATGCCCAGCGTGGGAGCTTTGCCGACTCTCCCGTGAGAACTGCACGAATTTCAGGAGTCTGGGAGATTCAGCAACCCTACTATAAATCCCCAATTGCCGATTTTTTTTTTTTTGCCTATGCTGGCTTATAGCACGCCCAGAACTAGGAATAAAACTCCTCGCCACCTACTGCTGGCCCTTCCGGGATAACGGGAGACCTGCCCAAATTTCGGGAGTCTCCCTGATATTCTGGGAGAGTCGGCCACCCTGGGTTATATTAGGGTTCTGGCAATGGCACAGTATTTAAAGCACCTGTGAGATATATTAGGGGATGGCACACTATGATGTATGTGAGCTATATTTGGTTTTGGGAATATAAATCAAGTATATACATTATGTACATCAACACTTGTGTATATAGGTGTCTCCCCCTTTGCTTGAATGTATTGTTTGAACTCATGCCTAAAAAGAATGTTCTGCGATTTGGAGGGTCAACATGTGACCCCCCTTATAGTTTTCCCATCATTGCCTTACATACACAAGTTTTGGAATTGCTTACTTTGTTTGAAGACAGTGATTGGGGTAATTAATGTCACCTTCCTGATGCCTGGTTTAATGAGACTGACATAGTTACTCATGTGGTAATAGCGCCACCTGCTGGTAGAAATCAGATTCTCCCCCTCCCTCATTTTGGTATGCTGAATCCCATTGGACATGTAATATCACTATTAAAGGGTGGTAGAATTTAATAAAGTGATTTGCCAAGTTCACCCTTTTCTAATAAGAATTTTTCCCATGAATCAGAGTATCCAGCCACAATCAGGATACTTAGCAGTTATGTGAATAAAAACCACACTTCATAAATATAAGTCTTGCCACACAATTATGTCAATCATTATGAATATTAGTTGGTCTCATGAATATTAATTAGGATGTAGCTCAGTGATGTCACTGGTATCTATCAAATTAAAAACTTGAATACTACTAGGTGTATCATATCTTCTCAGCTATCAACCAATGTGATTCTAGCTGTTTTGAGAACGTGCTAGATAAATTAATGCTATACTCTGATTGGTCGTGTTGGCAACCTTCAGTCTTTCAGGTTTAAAATATCTACAACTACATGGACGCCTCCGCTATGACAGTACCACTCAGAAAAAAATTTCAGTGGGGCCAGTGCGCAACATTTAAAGTAGAGTCTTGCGTACAGAAGTCCGTACGTCCTGGGGGAGTGGTCTTACTTCTCACGTACAGATCTCACGGCAATTCGCCGCCGCTGTGCCAAGAACTCCGACCGCAGCGGCAGCGAACTTCTAGATCCGGTTTAATATATATTTATAGACTAAATATATTTAGTTTTTGTTTTTATTTAAATCCCAATAATATTGAATAAACCGGATCCAGACACAAAATGTGGGTGTTTTCCATTCGGTGCGTATTTGTTGACCCTGCATGGGCACGCATCAGTTGGTCTTCCAGCAAGCCCCTGGACTTGTGTTACGTGCTGCAAGTCTTGATGATAGTGGGACAGGAGGAAGGGACGGGTTTAGTATGGTGTATATACTAGGTAGGAGGGGGACGTATTCAAATTAAACAGTAAGGGTTTTTTTAGGCCCATTTCTGACCTGTCCTCATTTTATGTTGGGACAGTGCAGAAATCTTAAGGGAGATGCTTCTCTTCTAAGCCTGTAAGGTGGGGAAGGTCTGAATTCCGTCCAATGTTCATAAAGAATAACAATAGATTTGGTTAGAATTTGATAGATGTGGTTAGATTTAAATAGATTTGGTTATATTTAGATAGATTTGGTTATATTTAGATAGAATTGGTTATATTTAGATAGTTTTGGTTAGATTTAGATAGATATGGTTAGATTTAGATAGATATGGTTAGATTTAGATAGATTTGGTTATATTTAAATAGATTTGATTATATTTAGATAGATTTGTTTATATTTAGATAGAATTGGTTATATTTAGATAGTTTTGGTTAGATTTAGATAGATATGGTTAGATTTAGATAGATTTGGTTAGATTTTGATAGATTTTGATAAATTTGGTTACATTTAGATAGAGTTGGTTAGATGTAGATTGATTTGGTTATATTTAGATAGATTTGCTTATATTTAGATAGATTTGGTTAGATTTACATAGATTTGGTTAGATTTCCCGTAGTTAGATTTAGATGGATTTAGATAGATATGGTTATATTTAGATAGAATTGGTTATATTTAGATAGTTTTGGTTAGATTTAGATAGATTTTGATAAATTTGGTTACATGTAAATAGAGTTGGTTAGATTTAGATTGATTTGGTTATATTTAGATAGATTTGCTTATATTTAGATAGATTTGGTTAGATTTACATAGATTTGGTTAGATTTAGATAGATTTACCGTAGTTAGATTTAGATAGATTTAGATAGATATGGTTACATTTAGATAGATATGGTTACATTTAGATAGATTTGGTTATATTTAGTTAGATTTAGATATATTTGGATATATATAGATAGATTTGGTTAGATTTAGTTAGATTTAGATAGATTTGGTTATATTTAGTTAGATTTAGATATATTTGGTTATATTTAGATAGATTTGGTTAGATTTTGATAGAATTGCTTAGAACAATTATAACAATATGGTATTCAAAATAATGGAGATCATTATTCTGGTACTTATTTTTTGGGTAAAATGCAAGATCTGTTTTTCAGAATTCCAGATGTCTTAAAAGATGATCTCGCTTAAAAAAAAACCAAAGAAAAAATACAGAAAATCATTTAAACTGATGATTCAAGATATTATTTTAAATATTCTAAAGGTACCAAAAAAATATCCAGCAAGAAAAAATAAGTGAGCACGGCAAGTTTAATAACTCTACCGCTGCCAGTACCCATTTAATCATAAAAAAATTGATCCAGACTTGCGATTGTCCCCCTCTGTTCCAGCTGCTCCTGATAGGGAATCCATGTTGTACTCGCAACTGGGCGCATCTTGGTATTACAATGTACAGTAAGTGTGTGCTAATGGACTGCGCCATCTAACATTTGCTTAACATAGGGTATGGGTATTCCAAGTATGTCTGTGTGAGGGGAGTGTTTAGCGGTGTGTTTGCTCAATTGCATGGATAAAGGTGGTCTCGGAGAGTGCATCATGACGTTATCTGGGTGTGATTTAGAAATGCTGAAGATTCGGATGTTTGGATACGGTCCAATGTATAAAACAAATCATTTATATATAAATATTTTTGGTATCAGACATAAGAATCATAACATATACGTAATTGTCATATTACATTTAAGGGTCAAAGAAACCCTCGGGAGATAATAGACGTTGGAAAGCTTTGCCCATATAGACCCCGTTCTAAATAAGAACCAGTTATATTGAAACATAAAAACATAGAAAGTGACAGCAGATAGGAGCCACATGGCCCATCCAGTCTGACCAGTTGTTTATTTACTGACCCTAGACCCAATTTACCCTCAATTTAGTTTGAGATTTAGGATATCCTTATATTTATCCCAAGCATGTTTACACTGTTCTACTGTGTTACCCTCTACCCCCTCAGGCGGGAGGTGATTCCACTTATCTATCACCCTTTCAGTGACGTCATTACTCGTACATTTCCTCTGAATCTACCACCCTCCAGTTTATATTCATGCCCTCGTGTTCTATTACACCTCTTCCTTTAAAAATTCCACCCTCCTCTAGCCGGTCACAACCCTTAATATATGTGAAAGCTGCTATCATACCCCCCCTCTCCCTTCTCTGCTCCAAGCTATACATGTTTAGTTCCGAAATGAAATAAGAGGCAGCTGTAGGAGAGGGCACCTCAAAGTCTTACTTTATCCAAGTCTGCCTTATACCTAGGGATGAATGAGCGACTTTGTCCAATTTCACGACAATGAGGCATTGGAGAGAGGATCCTGTGTCTAGCATAGCATTGCTTCTCTACACTCCCCTCATGGCACTGATATGAATAGAGCTGGGACCATTAGGATCTTTTCTATCTACTCTACGGTGGATTTCCTGGCGGAGCCAAAATAATAGAGAAGGTTCCATGCGGAACACTTACGAACAATCTGGAATACATAAACCTTCAACAGTCCAACGGTCACTTGAAGGCAAGACCTAAAAACAGGTGGGTGTAGCTGGGGGTGCTCTAAATGTTGGTTGGAAAAAGGAACTCTTCTTAAGTCTTGGAAACCACAAAAAACACAATGGGCCTGATCCAGACTAATGATGTTGCGTTGAGCGTACTAACGCTCAGCGTGACATGTATGCACTCCCCCCGACACGCCCCCTGTCCCAGCGTAGTTACACTCGGTTACGCCGGCTGAAGGCTACCCTAAATTCAGCCAAGTGTAACTACGCTGGGACAGGACCGTAGTTACTGAAACTCCTCCCTCCAATATATGACTCTCAATGCGGTGTGAAGAAAAGTTGGAGTTTTGGTGGCCAGTCTTTTGCTGATGTTCCTCATCTCCGAGGTCTACATGCTTCGAGGGCTTCAGTTCCCTCCTCCCATCTGTGGCAAGGAGAGTTCAATTTGTGTTTCTTGTAAATTCTACTTTTCCCACAGGAAGGGTAAACGACCCAACAAGGACGGCAAGCCGTATTTCTTTATTATGATCACCTCTCAGGTTTTACACAAGGTCAATGCGTTTTAGTGACACACATTAAGTCAGGATAGTCATAAAGTTCTCCTGGTATTAAAGCAGTACTGAAACGCAATATTTCCTCACGAAAAAAAAACCCCTCCAGTCCCACCGCACTGCTGACCTCCCTGTCGCTCGCAAACCCCTCCTGCTAGGTCAGCCTTACTCATGGAAACCTCCAGGTAGTCTTTAACCCTTTTATAAACTTGGAAACCCAACAACTCTTGGGTTTCGAGGAAGGGGAAATATTCCCACACACCTCTTGAAATATTTGTGAAATTAATGCCAGACATTTCATAAACTTCACAATCATTTTTTTTTATACAGTCATTATTACGGGATTTTATAACGTAACATGTGCTTTGTAACTGGGAATAAAATGGCATCTGGTGTCATTTGGAAAGACCACGCATGCAGAACAGATATGAGCAATTAGGCTACATTTCAGAGTCAGAAGAGACCTTTTGGAGCCAGGAAAATGAAAGACCTAGACACCAGTAAGGAAACAAGGCTTTGAAATTTGACCAACCGCCATAGCACACTCTACTGGGAAGAAAAGATTTTAATCTGGAGGCTTTATACTTCTCAGCCCGTATTCACACCTAAGAAGCCTCTGCTTCTCTTGAGTTTCCTGAAATTAGCTCCTACGCATGTGTAGTAGGTCATTTATGCAATCTATGTAAAAGTTAGGAATAGTTTAGTTAGAAAGAGGTGGCCTTAAGCTGCTTTGGGGAGTGGTTAGATAGAAGTGGGAGGGGGAAGGTATGTATTTAGATTAGCCGGGGAGGGCGGGGGGAGGTGGGTAGAGGAAAGGTCCATGCGTAGTCTTCTTAAGAAGGAAACTGCGCACAGTTAGATAAGGTAGCCCTATGGCCATAAGGTACGGTACCTAAAAACATGGACGGAGGAGGGGACCGGAGAAGTAGGCGTATGTGTATCTGCACCTACGGAGAACACACACAAATGTGAATCCGGTCCCTCATGGCTGATTCTGTGACCCAGCAATGTCACTCTGAAATAATCGCACAAAAGCACATTCACAAACTTGTTCTTGGGTCTAAATAATAATTTTATATGTTACGACTGCATTTAATTATTTGTTTTTTGAATTTAGGATACATTTTTAATTTATTATTAACTACCTAAATTGATGGGGCCAAAGAAATGCAGGTGAATTGAACGCCCGAATTTACAACATACAGGTGTATGATGAGGAGTAAACAATAAAAACAAAAAATGGGACTATTAACTGTCCCCAATATCAACCATTGGCGCTCTCCTATTGCCTCCACGCTGTACCATAACATGGAATACAATGAGATGAGTCTTATCTCAGGCTAGTCCTTATACACGGCCACGTACCTTAACAATATGCATGTCACCTCGGTTTAACTTCCACCTGTGCCAAACATCAAAAAAGCACCAAACGATAATCAAGCAATAAAAACGCTTTCAGCCAAAGCACGGATAACGCACATCCATCAAATCAGGGAGGGAGCGGAATTCGAAGGAGAAAAGAGACCTCACTTCCTGTCTGCATCCTTTAAAAGCCTTCATGCAGTAACAGACCACTCCTCTATCCAGCTCCTTGGCCAATCAACTGACATTCCGGTAAGTGACATCACTAAGTCCGGCCCATCCAGTGAGTTTAATCTTGCACCAGTCAAAAGTCAAGGAATCCTTTAGCACTCCAGGGGCCAGATTTACTAAACTATGGGTTTGGAAAAGAATCAGATTCTAGCTGACATTCTCTATTTAGTATGTAATAGGAAAGTGAGAGCTAGAATCTGATTGGTTGCTATGGGCAACATCTGGATCCAGGTATTGTGAAACTACAAGTCCCATCATTCTTTGCCAGGTATAGATTTACATGCTGGAAATGGTAGATTCACACCACCTGAAGCGCCATATGATGCGATTAATGATGTGATTTATGCATCATTAAGCCACGCCCCTTGTCAATCGCTACTGTAATTATTAGTGTTCCTGGGGTAGGCGGGGCTTGATGACATCATCAAGTTCCACCCATCCCTAGTAACGCTAGGGATTACAATGGAGATTGAGAGGGGGGGAGTTGGGCTTCTCCTGGATTGGCCGCAATCAATCTGGTACACGTTTACTGGAAGATTTTTCCCTCTCTTGCTTGATAAATCCTCTTTCCTCTTTCTAGAAGCCAAGGGGATTTTTGTCTAATAGAGGAAAATATAGTTGGATCTGTGTTTGCCTTTGGGGAAATTTCCAGACATTTGAGTTGTATTTAAACATGGAAGATATATATACACAACGTGCTGTGGCTTTTTATCCTCCTTTTATGCAACTTTAGCTTTTGTCTTTATGTTTTTTTTTCTTCTTAAATATTTTGAATTATCTTCCACAACCAACGAGTGAATTGCACTATTAATTAAGTGGAGTGAGCTAATTCTCCCCTGCGGAGCCAGAATCAGTCAGAGGAGCTCCGTTGCATAAATATTGGTACAGCATAAGTCAGCGAAATTTCTTAATTCTGGATCCCACCCTCAGGCCCTAACCCCTAGTCATGGCCGCCATCAGGGGGGGACAGCCGGGCCCGGAGCTGTGCACCGACTAGCTGTTAACGCAGGTAGGGCTGCGGGTCCCGACCACATGTGACCTCAACGGTGATGCACATATTGGGCGGGGTCTCGTGGGTGTGTCCTGGGCCCCACAACATCTGACGGGAGCCCTGCTCCTCACTATGAGGCGTAATCCTTTAATAACACCATTAACAAATCATTTGGTGAGATGGCTCTACTTTTTTTTTTTGCAAATATTCCTTATGAAGGGGCCTATTTAATATGACTGCAGCCTAGCTAAAAGCAGCTCCATAAACATGTACAATGCGCAAGTCCAAGGTACGTACACTGGAATAAGAGGTTTGAAATGCAATGTGAATGCCCTAAAATAATACAAAATAATGAATGTATAAAAAAAAAATATTCACATTTTTTTATTACTATATATTTTAAAAATATTTGACACCTGCACAATGCTCCAGCAGGGGTTTCATAACTTTAGGCTGGATCCAGACTTAAGTAAGTGCTTGAAATTAGTTATTCCTGGGCTAAACCATGTTGATTGCAGGGGAGTCATATTTCATCTGTTACAAACAGTATTAGAGTCGAGAGGTGATATTTCCTATCCCAAGTCTAAATAACAGTGTGATAGTAACGCTGGACAGTATCTGTGTAATATAATAATAATATAGCAGTAATAGAGATGAGAGGTGATAAATAACAGTGTGATAGTAAAGCTGGTCAGTATCTGTGTGCAGTAAGCAATTCAAAGATATATCCCTGCATGCAAAGAATACAATTCACTTGACTCCCCCTGCAATCCACATGGTTTAGCCCAGGAGTAAATAATTTCAAGCACTTACTTAAGTCTGGATCCAGCCCTTTATTATTGAGTATGAATTAAGAAATTGTAACACATTAGGTCGTGGAAGGTCACCCCCCCTGACATAAATTGCACTTATTTCTCTCTGCGTTTGGTACTGGATCGGATGCACTTGCTTTGGCACAGCCCTTACTATACATTGACTATGTCCCTTTGCTCCCACGATACACCACAATTGGGAGTGATTGCGTGTTTGTGTGTGCTTCGTTTTATGGACATGTGTAGTGGAATATCGCACTGAGATATGCTGCGTGAGTGGGTGCAGGCTCACCTCTGGATTGGCACTAGGATCTATACGGTTCAAGAATGTGCGTTTCGGAAAAGTGTGCCAGCATAAGCATCAGTCTCACCAATCTGACTCTCGCCATCGGCTGCTGGAAAAGCTGCGCAGGGGCTCTCTTGCAATAAATAGAGACCGGTTCCACTGTGATGGCGCAATCGTTACTTAAGAGGCCGCTAAGCCTGTACGCAAAAGAGACACCCCATCAGATTTCATAGCCAAACAATATCTTTCCACAACAGCGGCTTTTGCCTATGAAATCTGATGGGGTGTCTCTTTAAGTCGCTCGTTATTAAGGTCAGACAAAGAGCAGCAGGCATAATACAGAAAGCCCGACGCGCCTCGCATTTTCCTGGCACGATTGCACGCTCCGTCTACTCTGATCAGTCCGCCGACGCAGTCAGGCTGACAGAAAGCTTTCTTCTCCTCCCGAGGACCTTCCCTTCTGGTCTGGCATTCATCTGAGTCACTTTTCATCTCTTCTGATTCCGCTTGAGAAAAAAAAAAAAAAAAGGAAATGTTCCAATAAAAGTTGTTGAGACTTTGAAGTGTCCCATTTCTCACAGTGGCTGCCACGCACAGCACCCTGCAACGTGGTGCCAGCCGGCCTTTGGCATTAGGACACCAGAGACGTGTTGTGGTTGTAGGATAAGGGGGGCTGTGCGGTCTCCACCTCCCAGGACTGGATCCAGACTTCTGATACCAAATCCCTGCTGTATCTAGACTCCCCTGTGGGTGAGGGCAAGGGCCTAATTAATGGGCACATGTGCCTGGGACTGAAAGGGTCCATTGGAGTGGGCATATGCCTACCAACATTACTTAGCTCCCTGAAGGCTCATCTGTGCTCCACAATGGCTGATGGCAGGAGCTGCTGCACCAGCTCCAAATTAGGCCATTTTATATATCAATGCCACCACAGGTTTTCTTGTTAGGCCTATTTTCAGATGTAGGCCTGGGGGCTGTAGTCCCATTTGCCCCATTGTTAATCTGGCCCTGGGTAAGGGGACTTCAATCCACTCGCATGGGTCAAATTATGATCTGTGAACATTACCTTAAAATATCATCGCTGTCTGCACCTAAACTAAGGATGGCTCAGAAGTCAGGATAGGACACATTACAGCAATTTGTTTCCTGATTATCCACTTATTGGGTGATCAGGGCCAATAATGATTGTAGTGATTGGTCAGGATGGATATTCCAAACAGTTTAATAATGGTACAAGGAATGCTCTGGTGCGGTTATTTGATTTTGTTGTATGCAAAAAATACCAAGCTCCCGATATCAGTGCAGAGCCAATCAGCTTCAAGAGCCTCCTGTCAGTCTAAGCAGCCCCTCCCTCTTCTAGGGGAAAAATCATTCTGTTAATTGGTCACCTCCTGCGATCTATGGCAGGGCTTATTTATTTAGGAGTGTTGCTATTATTGTGGCCCTCATTGAGGTCATAAGTCAGGTTCACAATTCCCCGCTCTGAAACATTTAGGAGTCTATTTAGAAAGGAGAGAGAGATCAGGACACTTGTTCTCAAATAGGATCATTGGGCCAGAACCTGAGCTATGTCCGCTAGCATATTTACGCTAGCCGGAGCCGGAAAAATGCTATTTTGCCGGTACTGCGTATGCGCATGGCAGATGTTACGGCACGTAACCCTGTACGTACGTCCCATCCTAGTATCAAGAGCGTAACTACATACGACACCCGTAATTACGCCTCGGAGGCTTAGGTGTGTAAGTACATGCAGCCATTACGGCAAATTGAAAAATGTGAAAAGCGTAAAACGCCAAAAGTGCGTACGACCGAGGGGAGTGCCTAGGGGAGTGCATAGTAAATACGCTACGCGTTGAAACGTAAAGGGAACATAGGTCTGGATCCGGCCCATTATCTCAGGATATCCGATTGTAAACGTTAGCCCTTACCTGTGCCGGTGATGCCTGGTGATCAGGCTCCTCCTCCAGCGCTGTCAGGACCTTATGGCTTCCTCTCTTCTGTGCTTGCAGGTCCCAGGATGGTTCAGTTTGGTAATAATCTAAATTTCTGCCTGTAAGATCACCCAGTATAACGGAGAACCAGCAATCAAAATCCACAACCCAAATCTTGGACTGGGACCTTACTTTTGATTAGTTTGCATGCTCGGAAGCACATACAGTTATCGTACCCTTCCTTAAGAGGATGTAGTTTCCTCTGCCGCAATTCCATATTCATCACTGATATAGCCAACAGCTTCATCTAGAATTGTATCAGTTCTAAAGCGTCACGGGTACAATGTTGAATGTTCTTATTTCGACAAGGAACCCTACAAGGGTTGTGGTGGAGAGGGGAGGGTTAGGATTAGGCTGTGGGATGACAATTCTTAGGGTGTGGGGGGGTTAAGATTAGGCTGTGGAACAAGAATGGTTTGGGATAGGGGAGAGGGGAGGGTTAGGGTAAGGCTGTGGGACAAGGATGGATAGGGTTTGGGAAGGGTTAAGGTTAGGCTAGGGGACTGGGATGGTTAGGTTTAGGGGAGGGTTATGGTTTGGATGTGGGACATGAATGGTTAGGGTTAAGAAAGGGTTAGGGTTAGGTTGTGAGACGAGGATGGTTAGGGTTAGGGTAGGGTTAAGGTTGGGATGTGGGATAGGAATGGTTAGGGCTAAGGAAGGGTTAGGGTTAGGCTGTGAGATGAGGATGCTTAGGGTAGGGTTAAGGTTACGCTGCAGGATGGTTAGGGTTAGGGTAGGGTTAAGGTTAGGCTGCGGGATGGGGATGGCTAGGGTTAGAGGAGGGTTAAAGTTAGGCTTCAGGATGGGAAGAGTTATAGTTAGGGGAGGGGTTAGGTTGCAGTAAGGCGATGGTTAAGGTTAGGATAAAGAAAACTTACTTGTCGTCGTTAAACTCTTCAGAGACGCAGTCACAGGAATGACGCATTCTCACTGTAAACTGACGAAAACTTGCGGCATTCATCAGAATGATCCCCAAAATATGGCAAAAATAGCGACACGCTTACAACGGAGAATCAGCTCCACTGGGTGCAAAACCAATAAGGGCAGACTTTAATCCAGTTGGTCATTATATAATTAGCGCTCTAGGCTACGTTGAGGGCAGCCCACACTGAAGCCAATAATTAATATGTCAATGCAGAGTCTCAGAAAGCGTTCCCAGTAAACTCTCAGCGTTTGAAGTTACAGTTTTTCCATTGCAATAATACATTTTTGGCCCTGACACTAAATATCTCAGTTATCTTGGACCATCAGCAGCTGAAACAGATTTTTAAGTCCCAAATATCCATTAACATTAACACAGTGTTGGCGGCTTTGGGATTACAGTTTCTTAGTGAACACTGAAGCACAGATTGCAAGAGCTACAAGAGCACTGGCCACTGCCCTGAATAAGGTCCTGTATGTACAATGGAAGCTGGGAACACCCTTGAACAACTCTCACCAAATATGACCTCTGACCAAGCAGTGAATCCGATATTGGTAGAGTGTGTACGCTCTCACAACCTCTGGTTTCATCCAATTTAATTGACCGTGGACCTGATTCACAACCCCGAAATTTTTAACTTACGTGCCTATTTTTCCGTTTATAGCTACTATGCATACATGCAGTCTTCAAATATTCACTTACCGATTTTGCTACTTTTCCAGTGCGTATTTTTAGGTACGGATGAACTGCACATGTGCAGTAACTTTTTTTTTACGCAAGCTACGTAGGATTTAGGCACGGAATTCCATTACTGCCAGACCTCCGTACGTGGGAAGTTAAGTGAAAGTGGGCGGGGGGGAGGGGCATTTAAATGGCCTAATATGGGCGCGATTAGGAAAATACGCACAGACCTTAGCAATTTAAGCACACATATACACATGTAGAGTTAAGGTTTCCCTATGGTGGTGGAACTTAAATGGAACTTAAATCCGTAAGTGTGAAAGGAGAGTCAAGGGTGTTGCCTTGCAACTTAGGCGTGTATATTTGCTAATCCGTGCGTACGTTTTTCACACATAAATCTGAACACGGTCCCTTACCACTCCCGGTCAGAGTAAACGTTTACAAATATCTCCAATACCTCTCAGATCCACCGATCAACTTAGTAGATGAGTGACTATAAACTGATCACAATTCAGACACAAATCGTAGCCTACGCCTCAGCCTGGGGACATGTTCTCTATTGGACTAATGTATCATCACATATTTCTTTATATCGTAACGTCAAATGTGAATGTTTATGTATATATATATCCTGCCTGTCTTAATCTTGTAATCTCACATAGCTATATTTGTTATGTCTGACTAATTGTTTGATAATAACTTTGTACTCATAAGAAGTTTTTCTTTTTAAAGTGAATAAATGACTCTGAATAAATCCCATAATGACCACATCAAATGGAAAAGGAATAATATTCCCCATGACATTTCCCAATATTATAATCCCCTCATTTTTTTCTTTACTTCATAGAGTGTTATAATTTGAACATTCCTCCCTGAATATTCCTCTAGCAGAGACAAGAAATATTGTGTTTGAGTTATTTCCTCTCTAAGTAAATTACCAAGGAAGATTATTGCTTAACCACTCAACGTGCACTCATAAAGCTGACACAATAAGGGACAAGCTATTAATATTTGTCCTCCTCAGTGTCCGCTTAACTAAAGCCAGCTACTTGATTAAAGGCAATAACCAGCCTAACATCAGCTCAACCACAGTCTTCAAGTACCACCACAAACAGGGCATGTTTTCCTTGTCTCCTCATAAGTACATATGATATTATGAATACCACCTATGGAGCTTTTAAAAGAAGTAATGGATTAATGATAGCTCTGCATTCTGCAAGACATTACTATATCACTGCTATACCTGCTAGATATGTAGTCAGACAGAGTATTCCGGCCAGGAGGTGGACTGGCCACACAAGAGAGGTAAACCGTGCTGTTGATCAGACCATTCCCTGCTGGGATTGAAATCTAGTGTATGGCCAGCTATTGTGGTACTTGAGGACCATGGTTGAGAACCCCCCCCCCCGGCCTAAACGATCCAATAAACCTTAATTCATTCCTGGTTCTCA
>WWET01001623.1:210426-225503 GCA_011038615.1 Limnodynastes dumerilii
TTTATCTTGCTCTCCCTCCCCTCTCTTGCTTTTTAGACTTTTTTCCTCTCTCCCTCTATCCTCCTTTTCTCCTATCAATCGTACCTCTTAATCTACGATTATCCTTTCCTCCCTCTTTTTCTCTTGTCTTTTACTCTGTTCTCTACTCTTTAATTCCTCTCTCTCTTTTTCTCCTCTCTATCACTACTTTCTCCTCATTTTACCTATTTTGCATTCTCTCACCCTCATCTTTTTCTCATTTAACCCCCTTTCTCTCTTTGTATTTCTTTACTCTTTTTCTCCTCTCTTCTTGCTTTCTCCTTTCACCACTATCTTGCTCTCCCTCCCTCTTTCCTTTCTCTGTTCACCCTCCCTCTCCTCTTTTTCTCTCTCTCTCTCTTCTCTTTTTCTTCTCTCTCTCTTGCAATCCATCCTTTTTTTTCTCCTCTCTCGTCTTGCTCTCCTCTTCTTCTCCTCTCGCTCTTTCTCTCCAGTATCTCTTCTCTCTCCTTCTCTCAATTCTCTTTTTCTCCTCTCTCCATCCACTTTTTCTCCTCTCTCTCTCTCTCTCTCTCTCTCTTCTTCTCTCTCTTGCACTCTGTCCTCTTTTTCATCTCTCTCTCTCTCTCTCTTCTAGAGTCTAGACTTATCGCTCTCCTCTTTTTCTTCTCTCTCTCCATTCTCTTTTTCTCTCCTCTCTTGCTCTCTCCTCTCCACATCTCTGTCCTTTTTTCTCCTCTCCTTTATCTCCTCTCTCTCTCTATCCTCTTTTTCTCCTCTCTCTTCTTCTCCCATCCTCTCTCTCTCTCTCTCTCTCTCTCTCTCTATCTGTCCTTTTTTCTCCTCTTCTCTCCTCCTTTATCTCCTCTCTCCTCTCTTCTCTTTCTAGCACTCCATCCTCTTTTTCATGTCTCTCTCTCATCTACACTTCTCACTCTTCTCTTTTTCTTCTCTCTTCTTGCTTTCTCCTTTCACCACTATCTTGCTCTCCCTCCCTCTTCCCTTTCTCTGTTCTCCCTCCCTCTCCTCTTTCTCTCTCCTCTTTTTCTCCTCTCTTTCTCTCTCTCTCCCTCTTCTCTTTTTCTTCTCTCTCTAGCACTCCATCCTCTTTTTCATGTCTCTCTCTCCTTTACACTTCTCACTCTTCTCTTTTCTTCTCTCTCTCCTCTTCTCTCCATTCTCTTTTTTTTTCCTCTCTCTTCTCCTCTCTCTCTCTCCTCTTTTTCTCCTCTCTCTTCTTCTCTCCATCCTCTCTCTCTGTCCTTTTTTATCCTCTTCTCCTCTTTTATCTCCTCTCTCTCTCTTTTTTATCCTCTCCTCCTCTCTCTCTGTCCTTTTTCTTCACTGCACTTCTCTCTGTCCTTTATTCTCCTCTTCTCTATTTCTCCCTTATCTCATCTCTCTCTATCCTCTTTTTCTCCTCTCTCTCTCTCTCTCTCTCTCTCTCCTTTCCTCTTCTCTCTGTCCTTTATTCTCCTCTTCACTCTTTCTCTTTTATCTCATCTCTCTCTTTATCCTCTTTTTCTCGCCTCTCTTACTCTCTCCTTTTTCTCCTCTCTTTTGCGCTCTCCCCCCCCCCTCTTTCTCTGCTCAGCCCCAGAGAAATAACAGATTTTGCATTGCTTGCCATTGTATATTGCAGTAATCTTTGATTAATATCATTTTAATATATAAGCCCAGTTTTGTCACATTCTGGTCCATATACATAATGCAACACAACTATGCACCTGACACAAGGGTCACAGACACTGTATTAGGGTGAAACTGGAGAGATAACACATCGTCCCTGCTGCTCGCTGTGAGAAGTCACCACAAGGGTCACATCGCTTTGTTTATAAATACCAAGTTGGCTCCTTCTCCGCTTGGATAACCACAGCTCTCTCCTCTCGCTGCTGGATTACAGAGGGCCGCGTGTTTATTTGTGATACAGAAACGCATTTGGCTGGAAGGGAATTCTTCTCCACGCGTTTGATTATAAGCTAGGTCCAGGAATAAACAAAGGGAAATTACTTCAGGATTTTGTGTATTTAAAATAAAAAAGTTCCAAGAACAGAAGAAATTAATTAAGTTTGTGACAGAGATTACTGTATATAAAGACAGTCCAATATCAACTCTTCTTATGTTCAGGATGGTGGGAGGTATTATATGGATTTTTGGACACTGTTCAATTCTACCCAAACCCCACCTGTACTGCCAGGAAACACCCACTATCAGATAAAACTCCGCCTAGTTCTTCATATGCCCCACCTCTTTTTTTGGGCGGTGGTCACAATGATCCACAGCAGATCCCCGCTGTATTGACGCACAGACGTTCCGATGAGTGAACTTTACCTTACAACTCCAATCTGTCCTCGTTTAAAATGGAGACAGATCAAAAGTCTGAATATAGTGGCCAGCATGCTCTTACTGTTTATTTGTTCCCACCCTGTCGGGAACCCAGGTGAGTGCTTGAAAAAAGCCTGAACCTTGGCCCGTCCCAGCGATACTCAATTATCTTAATTAAACATCTTTTGTATTACATTTCTCCCCTATATCATATTTATTTAATTTTTTTTGTTTATATAGAACCATTATATTATGTAGCATTTTTTAAGCCGTCATTTACATCAGTCCCTGTACCATTGGAGGTTTCAGTCCAAATTCACACACACACACAATGCCGTCCGGTAATCAAACTCATCACCTTAGCATTGTGAGGCAGAAGTGCTAACCACTTGTATTACAATGCACCATATGTATCAGAGGGTGGTAAAACAATGCTAAGCTGCATACCTACATGCGCACCTAGAGCTGCCACCAGAAATATGGGGGGGGGGCAAAGGCCGTGGTGCTCTGCCCCTATGTGACACCGCATATAGGCGGATTATAATTCATGGCGGGTACAGCAGCAAAGCTCTCCAGAATCAAGTATCAGCGGGAGAATACCTTCTGCTGGAAAGCGAACGTGAATTTCGGCAGTTCCCCCCCTCTCTCTCTCCGGGACCGTGATAAAACTCCCAACAGTCCCCCTTATGGTGTTCCTGTATTACCTTACTGACATTCTAGCTTATATAAACGAGGCTACTCTCCAACAGGCCATCTTTACCTCACAAACGGCAGCCATTTTGTGTTTACACCATCCTGACACCATGATGTGCCTCAGTCATCTACTATTCTATCAGCTTAGTGCTTGAAAGGTAATGAACTCTTCTTTCCCTGGGGCAGCTCTGACCTCCTGGAGGGACATCATGGTGCTTAACTAAGATTTATGGCTAGGCCCGGGTGAGGCCTCCATTTTGTCATGCTGTTGCTTGCAGACAATGTCCTTTACAGCAGGCCTTGGTCTGTGATCGTTAAAGTGGCATAAATCACATTTCTCCTTGGGGACACAGACTTCCAGCTCGTAAACCTGAACTCGGTGCTTCAAAGCCAAGGTGGATGGTCTTCTATACTGCCCCCTCCGCCCCTTTCCCGCAGCTTGAGGTCAAAGGGGGCATTTTCTCAAGTCCATTGCTCCGCTTTGTAATCATGAAATGAGGTTGTGAACTGGTTATCAATGGGATTCAGTAACTGCGGGTCCCAGGCTTGCCCCAACGCTGACCTCCCTTAAGACTACTTTGTATTATATGAAACGTTATGAAGAGGTAGGAATTCCGTGATGAGAGGGGGGCCTCATTCAAAAAAGATGTGTAAATGAATGAAAGATCTGCTCTGGCCTCTCCTTGGCCTCCTCATTCGGGTGTCATTTTCAGTCCCGGGCTACGCTCGCTCACATCGGGTTCTGCTTAGACTCTTCTGTCAGGAGAAGGTTGGCTGCAGGCAAGTGTTAGGTCTAAAGGGATTAGCAGGTATGGAGGCTGTCTGGCCTGTAGAACCAAACCATGGACAAGGGACCAAATCCAGATTTTACTTGCTGTAATCGTAACTCGTTGCAAAATTACGCCAGTGTGATCCTAAATTCCGTATGAGTGAGGATATATCACTCCACTCGCCTTCCCGGCCCTTCCGTACCTTGGATCCTACCCTTAACTGTTATACACGTTATTCTCTTAAATGCCATGAATGGTGTGTTGTCCTGCTCAGTCATTGCAAAGGCTTACAGCATAAGATCCAGAATGGTTCGTCAAGCCTGCCGATATGCAACCGGCACGTGCGCACCTGCGCATGGAGTACTTACATATTCAGAATGCATGCGTAAATAGGTTGTTTCACCATGCAGACATAAGACAGAGAGGCAGAAATTAGGTCACCAGTGGGCGTTCCCTCTTAGTCAGGTGACAGCAGAGGTGTTTGTTATCTCCGTGTATCCATCCAGACATAAAACAGAGGGGCGGGATTTGAGGTCACAAGTGGGCGTTCCCTCTTAGTCAGGTGACAGCAGAGGTGTTCCCAATCTCTGTGTATCCAGCCAGACATAAGACAGAGGGGCGGGAATGAGATCACAAATGGGCGTTTCCTCTCTCTGTGTATCCAAGCATAAAACGGAGCTGAAGTGACAAGTGGCTCCTCGTGACAACATGATGAAGATGTGTATCACTGTAAATATGGCCACAAATACGTTCCATTTGTTACATTCTGATTTTAATTCCAAATGCCAACAAAAGCCCTCCCAGCTCTATAAGGAGCAATGATCCCTCTCCGATCAGATAATCCATGGTTTCGCAGCTTGTGCCATCCACACCACAGACACATCACATGCAGCAGCACCCAGCTCCCCTCAGCCCTGCATTTCCAATTTCCAAAGCCCACGCTATCAAATAACTCCCATTTGCAGATAAACCGCATCGTCATCCTATATGAAGACAATTTTCCATGTTTGCAGCGTAATTGAAACAAATCACTTATGGTTTGGCTGCAGTTTTGCTTCGAGCTTTTTTTGCTGAGTGGCTAAAAAAATGGCACATTGCAGACTTAATGCTACAGCAAACAAGGACTGATGCGGATTAAAGTCTTCACTTCCAATAAGTTTGGTCTTTCAGGAGTAGAAGCAGCAGACGGCAGAGAGGGGAACCGGCGGGAGGCTCTTGTTCATGTCAAGTTTCCGTAAAGCAACGTGTCTCTGTTTCCCTATTACAGAGATAATGGTTGCTGATGGCCGCCGCTTATAAACAACTTGGCACTTTAAGGGACTGATTCAATCGCCCATGACGCTTGGTGCATTTTTCACGAACTTACATTGCGGTTTTTAATATGCTCCTTATAGAGATGTGTATTAAAATTCATGAATTTTTCTTACCGTAATAGATGAGAATGGGTGCACTTTGCACTTATTCCCGTTTTCGTGGGCAATTGAATTGGGCCCTAAGCATCTGCATGGCAGTGGGGAGCCTCTGCAGGATCAATGGAACAAGTGTTTTTAGGATAACAAATACTTGGAATTTTGAAATGCTTTTAAACACGTTCTTCAGTATTTCCAGACCTAATGCATAGGAATCCAATAATACATCTGCAATACCCACATGCATCTATTTATAACGTGCTGATTTTATAAGTCGCGTCTGTGTCCTATCCATACACGTGTACACTTGTGTGACGCACCGTGTTTTCTCATACAGCTTTTTCCTCTGTAATTGCTGTCATGTTAAGGCCAAATGCAGATGATGGAAAAATGTGGATGAATTCTGCTCTCCATATGGGAAAGAAAATAAAAATCAATACAAAAGGGCCACCTAGTGCCCATCGCTGGGATTGCATGTCCAGTTTATGTTTTGTTTCGGCTCCCTCTAGTGCTGCACAGCTAGCACTGCACCCAGGGTGTGTGTAGGTTGTGAGCTTCACAGCTCAGTGCAGGGTGTTGCAGAAAAAGACTTCCTACTTCTAAGAATTTCCTTCAAGGTAACCCCAGACGGTCGGACATCAAGCCATGTAAACCAAATGCCTATATAATGGAGACTAGTCCAGCTACGTCCAAGGGTTTTTCTAAGGGATCAAAACGTATCAAAATAATTAGCTTGTATCCAGCCTTATGTTAATTTAGAAATATGTATTCTTAGTCACATGTGTGAGTAATGAAAACTTTACACTCAGTTCAATTACAGGAAATCCATGTTAATCAATGAACATATATATGGTCCTATCTGAACTGGGGCATTGTCTCAAATGTAAACAGCAAAGCGCTGAATTCTTTCACAATTTTTGGACTTGTAGAAAGACCGGAAGGTTTTGGAATAAGGCGGGTCAATCCACAAATCAAATGTTAATCAAATATTGATCAAACTATTAACTTGCAGGTTACAAGATATCAGTTAGGCAGGCTGTGCATCAATTTCGATCAGTGAAACCTACGTCACATTGCTTTGAGTCATCCTAACCGGTAGAAAATCTTGGAACAGTGGACATAACCGATTCTAGGCACTGTAAAGAGTCTGTTATATCATGCTCTGTACTGAGACAGGTGACTTTGCCTGACTTGGAAAAAGAGTGGAAAACGTCTATAAGAAATGGGGTCCTTACATCACCCAACTGGATTCCTCTACTTAGTCCCATATAAATCAACTTTTTTAAAACCCAAATTTGTATCTATACAGACAGTTAAACAATGAATTATAGAACACGAGGACATGAATATAAACTTGTAAGGTGGTAGATTCAGAGGAAATGTGTGGAAAAATGACTTCACTGAAAGGGTGATAGATAAGTGGAACAGTTTAAACATGTTTGTGTTAAATATAAGGATATTCTAAATCTCAAACTAAATTGAAAGTAAATAGGGTCTAGGGCCAGTATACAGTAGAAGAGTAGGGGTAAGGCGCTCGAACCTAGAGGTGAGAAGGGAAATGTAGGTCTAGCCTAAAGCAATGGGGGGAAAAGGGGGGGTTGTATGGGTGGGCTGGACGTGAGTGGGAGACAGTTCAGTGGGTACCTACATGGATATTGTCTCCATAAGCAAGATGAATCATCAACAGAAAGTCTATAGGGTTCCTGGTCAATAGGGTGATGATGATATGAGGGTGATTAGGGAAGGATTCAAAAAGTCAACTGTGATGAAAAAATGCCTTAACAGTCTGGTGTGGTTCAGTATATGCTGCGGTGCTCCCAGGGGAGAGTGTAGTAGAGAGAACAAAAAATACCAATAGTGTAGATTGTACCACAATGGACAGGTATCATAAGGTGTGTTATACACTCACATGTGGATGGCTTGCCGTGTTGCGTGTATCCACAGTGTGGTGGGTATGCCGTCCTGCGTCCCGGTCCTGGCCAAGGTGCTTCCTCCGTCTGTGGCTGCAGTTTCTCTCTGGGTCTCCCTCTCCTGTCTTTTAGGATCTTATCGATCCCTATAAATTGTAATAATTGTGGGTCTTGATTATGCGTAATCCTTAAGTGTTCTGATACACTGTGTGATTCATAACCATTGCGAATATTTCGGATGTGTTCTGCTATTCTGGATTTGAGTGGTCTGGTAGTTCTGCCGATGTATTGGGTGGTGGTTGATTTGACATGTCTGTTTAGTGACACTGGATGTTATGGTTTTGGTGGCTTTTGTTTGGTGGAGGCCGAGTGTTTTAAAGCATAGGCAGGAGCCGCAGTAGAAGAAGCCTTTTGATGCATGGAGCCATGTGCCTTGTGTTGTAGATTGGGGCAGGGTCCTAATAAAGGTGCAAGTGTCTCATCTTTCATGAGAACGTGCCAATGTTTCTTCAGGATTTGTTGGATCTGTTTGTGTGTACTGTTATATTCTGTACTAAAGTATGTTTCTTGGTTGTCCGTGGTGGTTTGTTCAGTGTAGTTGAGTAGTGACTCCCTATCTGAATTTCTGACCTCATTGTATGCCTTGTGTATAAGATCTTTTCTGTGAATTGCTGCACCATAACCATACTCTGTGTTTCATAGTCCTCTATGTTTTCAATTCCTCCTAAGACGGTTGAATTGTCCGCTCGGGATGGTTGCGAGCCGTCTGGGATGGTGTTCGCTGTTGGACAAGATGTAACTGTTGACATCAACTGTTTTCCGGAATGTGGTGGCTTCTATTTTATTGTTAGTGATGTGAATGTCCAGGTCTAAAAATGTTATTTTTTGTTTGCTATAATTGGTAGTGAATTGTAGATTTCTATTGTTTTGATTGAGGTGTGTGATGAATTGTTGTAGTGAATTTTCCGATCCTCGCCAAACAAAGATGATGTCGTCTATATATCTCCGCCATAGGACCAAGTTTGTGCCCCAGCTAGGGTGTGACCATATGTGATGGTCTTCCCAATGGCTCATAAAAAACAGCACAGGCAGCACGTCTGCCCCATCGACCGAAGATACTGCCGGCAGACCCGGGACCCACAGAGAACACCGCCTGCAGACCCAGACGGAGGAAGCACCTTGGCCAAGACCGGGACGCAGGACGGCATACCCACCACACTTTGTAGATACACGCAACACGGCAAGCCATCCGCATGTGAGTGCATAACACACCTTATGATACCTGTCCATTGTGGTACAATCTACACTATTGGTATTTTTTGTTCTCTCCACTACACTGTCCCCCGGGAGCACCGCAGCATATACTGAACCACACCAGACCGTTAAGACTGTAAAGGAATTTTTTTTTTTTTATCACAGTTGACTTTTTGAATCCTTTCCTGATCACCCTCATCCTATTGACCAGGAACCCTATAGACTTTTTATTGACTCATTCATCTTGCTTATAGAGACAATATCCATTTAGGTACCCACTGAACTGTCCCCCACTCACGTCCTGCCCATACAAACCCCTCCCCCCTTATCCCCATTGCTTTAGGCTAGACCTACATTTCCCTTCTCACCTCTAGGTTCGAGCTCCTTACCCCTACTCTTCTACTGTATACTGGCCCTAGACCCTATTTACTTTCAATTTAGTTTGAGATTTAGGATATCCTTATATTTATCCCAAGCATGTTTACACTGTTCCACTTATCTATCACCCTTTCAGTGAAGTAATTTTTCCACACATTTCCTCTGAATCTACCACCTTACAAGTTTATATTCATGTCCTCGTGTTCTATAATTCATTATAGTTGAGCGCCTTACACCTACTCTTCTACTGTATTACATTGTATTGTCTGTTGGGAACAATTCTTTTGGGCAGATGGCTCACCTACCTTCCCCACCATCACCACTGTACCACCCCTCCAAGGAAACACCATTAGCGCTAATTTCCATTCAGTCTAGGGTCAATATAGTTTTAAATAAACAACTGGGCAGACTGGATGGGCCGTGTGGCTCTTATCTGCCTTCACTTTCTGTTTCTATAGTGGAAGTTCAAAAGATGGAGACTACACTAATTATATATATCACTCCACTTCTCCTGAGGACGGTGCTTACAGCACCGAAACAGCTGTTGGGAAAAACACACTACAGGCTGATCCAACTGTGATGTAATATCCTTAAAACAAGTCAAAATGAGGCACAGTAGTGTGTGTGGCCTCCACGTGCCTGTATGACCTCCCTACAACGCCTGGGCATGCTCCTGATGAGGTGGCGGATGGTCTCCTGAGGGATCTCCTCCCAGACCTGGACTAAAGCATCCACCAACTCCTGGACACCCCACCTGTGGACGTCGGGCCCTCATGCCACCCTCATGGAGTCTGTTTCTGAACGTTTGTGGCCTGCTGGAGGTCATTTTGCAGGGCTCTGGCAGTGCTCCACCTGTTCCTCCTTGCACATAGGCGGAGGTAGTGGTCCTGATGCTGGGTTATTGGCCACCTACGGCCTCCTCCACATCTCCTGATGTACTGGCCTATCTCCTGGTAGCGCCTCCATGCTCTGGACACTACGTTGACAGACACAGCAAACCTTCTTGCCCCAGCTCGCATTGATGTGCCATCCTGGATGAGCTGCACTACCTGAGCCACTTGTGTGGGTTGTAGACTCCGTCTCATGCTACCACTAGAGTGAAAGCACCGCCAGCATTCAAAAGTGACCAAAACATCAGCCAGAAAGCATAGGAACTGAGCAGTGGTCTGTGCTCACCACCTGCAGAACCACTTTAATTTTGAGGGTGACTCCAAATCCAGACCTCCATGGGTTAATAAATTTGATTTCCATTGATAAATTTTGTGTGATTTTGTTATCAGCACATTCAACTATGTAAAGAACAAAGTATTTAATAAGAATACTTCATTCATTCAGATCTACGTTAATTGTCAGATAGCTCTTACCAGTGTGTACGGTCCCAAGATGCTGGCGAATCATCTGAAATTGCATCACATCATTTAATTTGATTATTTGAAACTCGTTATTTTTCCAGCGATATTCCGATATCTGGAGAAAACTCCTGACACACAATCTTCACTGCAATGACTCCCATTCATGTTTTTGCCTAGCGCCACCTTGTGGGCGAGCATTTTGTGGCAGGAAAAGTTTATGGAAACGGTTTGTAAAATGATGCACAGGACACTAGAGAGTGGTGTGTATGAGGGCATCGTTACGCAGGTGGGGCTTTCAATCATTACAGTTGATGGATAAGATCTCAGATCGTGGGTTAAAGCAGTGCATGGCCAGCATTACAGCTTCCCCTCTGGTATGTCAAATACGCTCCCTGTGTTTTTGTACTTTGTATATAGGACGGTAGCATTCTCTATCTTGTGTCCGATGTTTGAGATTCTCAAACTCCTGTATTGTCTGCAGTGAGTCTGGGCACACACTCTGCCGTATCGGCCACTATTGTTGGAACTCATGACATCACTGAGGGAGAGAGCGTCTCAAACATCCATAAGACTACTTTGTACCTGACCCTCCCCTTCCATTACGCTACTCATAAGATTCTTCCCCCCGCAGCCTGACCCTAAGACTCTCCTCCCCACAGCCTAACCCTAAGACTCTCCTCCCCACAGCCTGACCCTTAGACTCTCCTCCCCACAGCCTGACCCTAAGACTCCCTTCCCCACAGCATGACCCTAAGGCTCTCCTCCCCACAGCCTGACCCTAAGGCTCCCTTCCCCGCAGCCTAACCCTAAGAATCTCCTCCCCACAGCCTGACCCTAAGGCTCCCTTCCCCGCAGCATGACCCTAAGACTCTCCTCCCCGCAGCCTGACCCTAAGACTCCCCATAGAGTCCCCTGTAATACTCATCTGTCCGGCAGGTCTGCGGTGGGTTACCGAATGAATGAATGGGTAAGTATGGCGAAAAATAAATTTGGCATACTGGGCAGTATTCAGGTTTCTTTAAAGTACGCAAATATACGCAAGGCAACACTCATGACACTTCCCTCACATGGATGGGTTGACGGTGACTTCCGAGTGCCTCGACCACCCTTATCTTTAAGTGTACATTTGCGACTGTATAATGTCTCCATACGTGCGTATCTAACTAACCGCGCCCTCAAATGGTCATTTAAATGCCGCCCCCTAACCCACTCACACGGACCTTGCTCCGGACGGATTATAAACACACCCCTCCGTACGGATCTTCTCACGTGCGATTCACATGTCCGCGCCTAATGGACTTCCGTGTGTAAAAAACTTACCCATTCAATAGTTAAGATTTCTAATAAGTACAGTTGAAAATAATGGAAAATGGAATTTTCGAGGCGAAATGTAAGATAAGACGCATTCTGCATTTTGAATAACCCTGTGCAAATACAGGAGGTTAAAGTGCGATGCAGACACAAACACAACTTTAGCTATGAATCAACACGCAAGTGCAGCAGGTTGCGTTCTGACACACAGTCACCAATCACAGTGCAGATATCTTTGCTTCAAACGAGCTCCAGAGACAATGCAAAAGTATTAATAAAACAATCATTAAAAAAATCCTTCAAACTAAATTTAAAAAAAAAATTGTTTTTCTTTTCTTTAAGCGACCCGCAGACCTTTCCCTAAAAAGCATTACCGTTACTTCAGCATCGCATTCACAAGGTAAAATGCTACCGTAATAGTGCCATATTGGCTATTGAGTGTCAACTGTTAGAATCATCCTGGACTTAGACATGACCTGTGGCTGATACAAATAGTGGCCTGTAGTCCGAATACCGGACGTATAACATATACATCCGGTGTTTAGCGAGTTTTACTACTGCGCATGCGTAGTCATTTTTTAAGGTAATCTACGTATCTTTTTCTCACATAGATTGCGTCAGACCGCATTTACGTAAGAAAAAGATACGTAGTAGTAAAATTCGCTAAACACCGGCGGATATGTTATACGTCCTCTGTATACGGGCCAGTAATCCGTAATATCTGCATACTTCCGTAAATTTTCGGGTCTGTAAGGAAATTACATTCGTCCACCTTTTCCCTTCCAAGAAGCGTCCCTCTGAACCGGATGCAGTCCCCGCTCCCATGGGCTGCCTTTAGAATTAGAGACAGCTGAAAGTTCATTTTCGGCTGTCTCTATTTCGAATAGGCAGCCATTTTAGAATTTTTTCTAAGGAATGGGTATGTGTGCCGATCGCCATGCTCGCCCATTCATTTTCACAGGACCCGATGCACCCACCGCTGACAGCTTTAAGTGTTGGGGGGGAGGGGTTTAGGGTTAGGCTCTTAGGAAGAGAAGGTTAGGGTTAGCTTCATAGAAGGGGAGGGTTGGGGTCAGGCTGCAGGGAGGGAGGTCTTACGGTTAGGCTATAGAGAAGGGAGCATTAGGGTCGGGCTAGGGAGAAGGGAGGGTAAGGTTCAGGCTGCGGGGATAAGAGGGTTAGGGTAATGGAAGGGGAGGGTTAGTTTTAGGCTTACCTATCAGAGCACCGTGTTCAGTACTCCAGGGATTGATTGCTACGCCTCATCAAGGCATAAGCAATCGATATCCCAGCCAGCATGAAACTAGCTGGGAGAGAATGGCCCTATCGAAATAGGGCCGTTCTTAGCGGGGACCCACCACCCCTCTGAATGCAGGGGGTCACAGCAGGGAGGTCTTGTTTCGTCGCATTGATGGTAGACACAAACCATGCAAAGGTACACAGATATCTGACACGCTGCCATGCGCATATTCCATCCTGCTGTTTAAGCAAAACAAAGGGCTGCAATAATTAATAGAAAAAACTAAGCAAAAGTAAGATGTAAAATGTGAATCTTTGGAGCCGCACGACCTGATTTTATTTCATGACCTCTGCAGCGCTATAAAATCAGTTGCAGTAATAAAACCCTCCGGGGGCTGCAGATAACATCATTGGGGGACACTACCGGCCGCCAGTTCTCTCTCAAACTCCACCTCCACCATCCGGTACAGCTCCATGGTAGTCTTGGCATCTTCTACGGAGGAATGTCCAGCCCGGCCAGTCTACAGAACATGGAGACAAGGAAAACAAAGGACCATGAGCTATGTGTACATTGCTATAAAGGCCGAGCAGGACCACTGGTTTGTGTGTACGTATTATGACCTAGGGTTGGGAAAGTACAAATTAATACACTTAAAAGTGTCACAACTGAACAAGGGCCCTGTACCATCCTTTCAACATTAAAACCACCGACAGGTGAAGGATCCACACTCTATGGCCGTCGGAGGCAGCGTTACACTGTTAGCAAGGTTCTGCCTTGGGTCTTGACATTCACGTGGATGTTACTTGAACAGGTATAATGTACCTAGACATCGTTTCAAACCAAGTACACCCCATCCTGTCAGCAGTATACATTGTTCACCAATGATTGGAGGAACATGACAGAGATTTTGAGGGGCTGACTTTGGCCTCAAATTTCCTCAGATCTCAAAACAATGGAACATCTGTGGGATGTGCAGGAAAAACAAGTTCAAACTATGGAGTCCCAATGTCACCACTTACAGGACTTAGATAACCTGCTGGGGGTGTAGGCCGCATCCTTGAACAGCAATTTTATCAAAAGGGTAAACCAAAGTGGGCAGAACGATGGCTCAGTGAGTAGCTCTTGTGTCTCACAGCGCTGAGGTCATGAGTTTGATTCTCGGACAAGACCTTATCTGTGTGGAGTTTGTATGTTCTCCCTGTGTCTGTGTGGGTTTTCTCCGGGTGCTCCGCTTTCCACCCACACTCCAAAAACATGCTGGTAGGTTAATTGACTGCTGAATAAATTAAGTGCGTGTGTGTGTGTGTGTCTGTGTTAGGGACCTTAGGACGTAGCTCCAATAGGGCAGCAAAGGCAAAATATTCTCTGTAAAGCGCTGCGTGATATGATAGCGCTATATAATAAGCTGTTAATAAAGAAAAAAGTTTCCTAAAAAATTTATTTTTTTCTGCCTCGGCGGTGAGGAGAAGCAACGTTGATTCCCAGGACGAAGATGGATCTGCGAATGGTATGGTATGGTATGAATGCCTTCTTGTAATTTTTCCCTAACCTCCCTCTCCCCGCAGCCTGACACCAACATTCCCCCCCCCCTACAGCCTAACCCTAAGACTCCCCTCCCCGCAGCCTGACACCAACATTCTCCCCCCACAGCCTAACCCTAAAACTCCATGACCCAACTACCTCCTGTCCGGTGCTGATCTGTGGCGGTGGCGATTTCCGATGAATGAATGGGTAAGTAGGAGAATGGCAGCTTACCAATTCATTCATGAAAATTTTGCAGAAATAGTATTTTCAAAATAAGAGGCAGACGAAAATAAGCTTTCAGCTGCCTGTATTTCTAAAATACTACTATCGTGCCGGCAACTCCGTCCCTCTGTTGCTAACGTCTTGGTGACAGATATCACAAGACACCTTCAGAAGTCTTGTGGAGTCAATGCCTCGAAGGGTAAGAGCTGTTGTGATGGCAAGAGGAGGATCTACACAATATCAGGCAGATGGATGTAATGTTTAGGCTGAACGGCGTATGTCTAGATTCTATAGAGATTATCACTGCATGTATTAGCGGGCATGCAGAGCCAACCATATGGTAAAAAATGGTGCATGCATACAACTCTACTACGAACAACGCCATGATGTTCTGAATGACAGCATCGTAAATTGTGTGGCCAGAATAGAACGTAGTAATCATCCCTATTGTGCTACAGTCAGGCAGTGGACGCAACACTCAGACAGACTGAATCATCTGATTATCGGGTCAGAGGGTTACTGGCTCATTTTGTGTGCCTCTCGTCAAATCAGCTTTTGCCATACACCTCACGCTATTCGGTCCAATCAGCCGATAGATAGATGACATGTGAGTAGCGTGCAGCCAGCCTAGGACAATACCTGGATGTTTTTGTGTAGGAGTTCTTTGGCCAGACGCTTCAGAGATGCGATTTCCTTCTCCGGGAACCCAG